>VMDO01030347.1:0-21417 GCA_007922755.1 Pedetes capensis | reverse complement strand
TCTTTAGAGTATTGAAAAGCAAAGATGTCACATTGAAGACGAAGGTGCGTCTGACTCATGCCATGGTATTTTCAGTGGCGTCATATGGTTGTGAAAGCTGGACATTGAACAAGAGAGACAGAAAAAGAATTGATGCTTTTGAATTGTGGTGCTGGAGACGTCTATTGAATATACCATGGACTGCCAAAAGAACCAACAAATCTGTCCTAGAAGAAGTGCAACCAGAGTGCTCCTTGGAAGCAAGAATGGCCAGACTGCATCTTACCTATTTCGGACATGTAGTCAGGAGAGATCAATCCCTGGAGAAGGACATCAGGTTTGGGAGAGTGGCAGGTCAATGCAAAAGAGGAAAACCCTCCACCAGATGGACTGACACAGTGTCTACAACAATGGGATTAAACATCAATAAGATCATTTGCCTGGCACAGAATCGGCAAGTGTTTCGATCTGCTGTACATAGGGTCGCTATGAGTCAGACTGGACTCGATGGCACCTAACAACAACAAGAAGAGTGCTTTGTTCGTAACAGCTTCTCAGCAGATATTAACTGTATAAACTGAAATACAACCTAATTGAGTTAAATGTGTGGAACAAATGTCCTCTACATAACTGCCAGAATGTAATTACTTTATGTTCCTTCAAAGACCATAAGCCCTCCATAGAAATGTGTATTACCTTTGGATGTCCTGGAGCTGACTCAGTAGTTGGCTTTGCAGGAATTATGATGTAGAAGCTGAAAGACCCTCTGTGGATTCTCACCAAGCAGGGCTCCAGGCTTCCTACCTTGGAAAAAAAGGAAGCTTCTCTTTTCCCAGTGAAACTTGAGAGAACTGGCAGGTTATATATTCCCGTCCAGGAGTCATAGACAGGGCACAGGGATCATCAAGGGAGGAGACAAAACCATCGTATCAGAAAAGGCTTCTGGTTCCCTGTCTGGGGTAATCACTGTGAGGACAAAGAGGTGACTCTGGATATGCAGAAATAAATACTTGGCACCATCTTCCACAGTCAGATTGCTTGCCCAGCTGTAACATTTTACTTCACTTTCTGGGAATGCACTTTTCCTGCACAGTTGTCCAGACATTTTGCACTGGACTGAGATATTTTTCTGGAGACCTCTAGGAAAGATAGGAGCTCCCGCTTAGGATGTCTACCAGGATTTGCTAGGCATCAGGATTTTTTCATCACTGGAGGGAGGAAATGGGGAGAAAAGGCCGAGGGAAAGATCAGAAGAAGGAAAACAACATTGACATCAAAGACCTTCTAGTAAGATAAGGCTTATAGTCTGAAATGAGATCAGAGTCAAGGCAGTTAGTTATTGAGCTGTACCTTCCTGCGATAGGGAAGATCCAAGAGAGGACAGATGGGCAAGGACAAGAGTAGTTAAGGAATGTGAAGGGGTAATAACACACAAATGTTGATTTGAATGCCTGACATAATTTTTTTAATTCCCACAATGACTCTGAGGTTAAACATGATTCTCCCCATTTTACTCAGGAAATGGCAACACAGTAGGATTTAAAATCGTGTCCAAGCTCATACAGCTAATAAGTTGAGCCTAGATTTGTACCCAGATGTGAGTCCACATCCAGTGCCCTGGCTCATTCTGCTCTCTTGGACTTGGGAAATGAGACTTGGAGAATGGTTATAAATTGTGGTGGTGTTTATTTTTAGGTGCCATCAAGTCAGTATCTGACTCATAGCGACTCTATGTACAGCAGGGGAAACACTATGTCAGTGCTTCTCTGCCATTCATAGGGTTTTCAATGGCAGACTTTTTGGGAGTGGGTTGCCAGGTCCTTCTCCCAAGTCTACAGCAGCTGGTGCTCCCAGGTGGTCTCTCATCCAAGGACTAACCAGGCCCCACCCTGTTTAGCTTCTGAGATCTGACAGGGATCAGATGCCACAGTGGCATGGCTGTAGGCACGAATTGGGTAGGTAGTGGTAATAAATTGGGGGGAGGAGTTCTGATTTTACTTCAATAGAAGGAAGTATAGTTTGAAGTGCTGGTTTATGAAGATAAATATTTCTTTTTCTTTAGGGATTGTTGTACAAAATATATAAAGCAAGGTGGGAGGAAGTATACTAGTGGCCTTCTTCCCTTGGAGACTCTCTCAATGACCTAGTGCCTTAGGATCTTGTCCAGGCAGCTTTGTGGAGACAATCCAACTCAGCGCTGGAAAGTTTCAACAGTCTCTCAATGATTTTATGAGCAGATGGCACCACTTGGGCCATATTTTAGAACTTACAGATTTTATCCAGGATGTTTTGTGTTCATTTTCCATGTATAATTCATAAAAGCCTTCACAGCCTTGTTGAAATATTTTCTTTTTAAACACTGCCCTCCCAGTTGGTATCTACTTGACTAAGCTACTGGCCAGTTTAAACAAATAAATAGTACCTCTTATAATAGTAACTCATGTCTCATTTTTATAAAAGTAATTCAGACTGTAACTTTTGTCAGAATTTTCAAAGTCCATCTTGAATGTTTATCTCCCAGTTCTGGTGCCAGCCTGTGAGGTAGTTGGAAAAGAAAGGAGAACTAGCATTGGCTGCTTGTGCCACTAGTCACCCAGGATCACCCTCTCTCATTTTCTCATCATCATTAATATTGTGAAGCTCTCACACCCAGCCAGAATCAGATTGATAAGAACAATCATACTCCTTACTTTGTGGCACATTATCAACAGCACTTCATGTATAATCATCTTAAAATTTATTTTTATGCGTTTTTGTCATCTTTATCTCTCATACTCAATGCCATTTTCTGTTTCCTCTCCCACCATAGATACCTATGCTTATGTATTTAATGAATATCATTCCACCACCTATACCTTTATTCATAAATTTGTGTAACAATGAACCACATAAGGCATTGTTTTATGTTTTACATAAACTTCAGTGTTCTAACATTGACTTTTGCTTTTCTACTCTTTATATTCCATATTACATTGTTGGCCTTGAACTCCTGGTGATCTTCCTGCCTCAGCCTCCTGAGTTCAGGGATGACTGGCATGTGCAGCTAGTCCCTGTGTGAACTGTTCTCATCAATACATATGGATTAGTTCCTTCTTTTTCAATGATACACTATATTTGATATTATACATAAAGTACATTCTGTTCATCCATGTTAATGAACATGTAGGTTGATTCTAGATAATATTAGTAACAGTGCTGCTGTAAACCATTACCTTCCTCCAGTTTTTTTCTTTCTTTCCTCCTTTTCTTTTTCTCTTTTTTCAGTTTTGGAGGCTGAACCCAGGGCCTTGTCCACGTTAGGAATGTGCTCTACCAATAAGCCACTTTCCCTGCCACTTTTTTATATTCTATTTTGAGACAGGGTCTCACTAAGTTGCATATGCTACCTCTGGTCTCAAACTGCATAGGCTGCCTGTGGGACTATAGGTGTGTGCCATGGTGATCTGCACCTTCCCCCATGATTTGTATGAATGATTTTCTAAGGCATTTGCTCAAGCAAGAGATTTCCCTAATTATAGGCTAAATGCATACTTTATTCACTAAATACCACCAAATTGCTCCCCAAGAGCTTCTATTCTCACTATCAGTGCATGAAACTTTGTTTCCCCATTTTCACTAACATTTGATAGTATAAAACAAATATTAGTGATACTAAACTTCTCTTCCTGAATTTATTAGCTTTAAGAGTTTGTGTCTTCTCAAATTGCCTATTCATATCCATTGTTCATTTTGCTATTTGTTTGCCCATATTTTCTTGCATATTTATAGGAATTCCTATACATTCTAGTATTATTAGTATCCACTAATATGTAATATTTTATTATAAATGTACTTTGTAAATATTTTGTCTCATTCTGCCACTGAAGAACACTACCACTTCCTCCTCCCCCTCCCTAAGCTTTACAATGCTTGTTCAAAGTTTCTGTAATGTTTCTTAGAGTTCCTGTATAATTAAGTTTGCTCAAGTTTCAATTTCCTGACCTGGGGGGCGGGTTCTCTGAAGAGGAAGGACAGTTGAAACTTAGTTTCCTTGTGCCTTCCTGCCACCCCTCAAACTGTATAAAAACCCCAAGCCCCTCTCCTTCCCTTGCTAGGGAAGGCCTTCCTTCCCTTGCTAGGGAGACTCTATGGAGGGTTGACCCCGGCGCCGGAAATAAAGTGTCATGTTTATTACATCGATCCGCAACTCCGTGTCTCTCTGGGGCCTCTCTCCTCGAAGATCCTAATTTGGGGTCCTACACCACCTGGTATGCTCTAATTAACACCTTTATGCCATTCATTATTGAATAAACTTTTCATTTTAATACAGTGCAAATCTCCTCCTTTATAGTTTCAGAGTTTTGTCTAAATATGAAAACATCATGGCTACTTCCCCTTCTATAATAGCAGCACTTCCCTTTCTATAATAGCAGCACCCACTGCCAGGAAACAAGTATAATTGGTGAACATTATATAATAATAGCCACTTAAAGCCTGTGAAAATTGTCCTAAAGGCATACAGAAAATGCCGAGACATTTATTCAGGAGAATTTCCTAAATCTCAAAAGGAACACCAAGAGTCTGGGACCTGAATCACTATTACTGCTTTCCTTCCTCATTCATGTCCTGGTGCCTAGTGGGGTAGGTGTGGCCAAGAAAGCAAGCTCCCTTTCCACTCAGCTGTCAATCAAATAATATGACATCTCACCAAATGGCAGGCGAGCAGCATTTCTCATTCCCTTCAACTCCATGTTCTGAAGTCTAAATTCCTGACAAGTGTGGCCAAAACATATAAGGTATCCTTCCTCTATCCGTCTCTCATTTTTAGGGGGAAGAGTTTGGCCCCAAATGTGGCAAGCTGCAAAGAATGGGATCCTGACCACTCTTACCCCTGATCATGGGACTGAGACACCATGTGGAAGAGGCAAGCCAAGGAGACCAGAAGCTATCCTGCTTGTTAAGTGGCGGTGCTGCTCCAGAAGTGTGCCACTGCTGCCTAGTCCAGCTGCACAGCAGGAGCTGAGACATGTTGTCCAGATGCACAGGCAGTCCATAAGAATTCTAAGTTCCAAATCTCTCCCCAAAGGAGTTGATTTTATTTGAGACATGGTTTGGGGAAGTTCAAGTCTAAGGTCCCTCTGAAAAACAATGAGATTTTGATAGTAAGCAAGGAAAAGGAGATTAGTAGTTCCAATAGAATAAGAAGTTAAACCAGAGGTCAGCTAGTTTACCAAAAAGAACCAGGTAATGAGACACTTAGGAAGAGCTCTCCAGGGGTTAGAACGAACCTCAAAGAATTGGCTCAAAAACTACTTCTGTAACGAACCTGAATTTAATTGGATCAGGCTGTGGTGCAAGAGCATTATCTAAGCCAAGAGAGCAATCAGACAGCCATTAGTGGAGCTTAAGAGCTGAATGCAATATCAACAGAGGCACATAGCTTAACACAGAGATGAGGGAAATGAACGATCAAAGCCAGTCTTGATAAAAATCACTATCATTCCCATTCTATGATTCCGTTTATAATAGCATAAAAAAATAAAACCCTTAGGGTAAGATTTAGCCAAGTTCCATATATACTGAAAATTACAAAACATTGCAAAATTAAATAAAAGAAGATCTAAATAAATACTCATGGATTGCAAGACTTGTTACTGTTTGATGTTGTTGTTAGGTGCCTTTGAGTCAGTGTCCGACTCATAATGACTCTATGTACAACAGACGAAACACTATTGTCAGTGTTTCTCTGATATTCACAGGGTTTTCAATGGCTGATTGCTTTTTGGGAATGGGTTGTCAGGTCCTCCCAAGACTACAACACCTGGTGTTCCCAGGCAGTTTCCCATCCAAGTACTAACCAAGCCTGACCCTGCTTAGGTTCTGAGATCTGACAGGATCGGACACCATAGTGGTATGGCTGCAGGCTATTACTGTTAAGATGACAATATTCTGTAACTGATACAGATTAAATGCAATCCCTAGGAATATTTCAACTATATCTTTTACAGAAATAGATAAGCTAATTCTAAAATTCATGTGGAAATACAAATGACCACCGGGTGCAGTGGCGCACGCCTATAATCCCAGCGGCTTGGGAGGTGGAGGCAGGAGGATGGCAAGTTTGAGACCAGAGGTAGTCTGGGTAACTTAGAGAGACCCTGTCTCAAAAAGTAAAAACTGGGCTGGGGGTTCAGCTCAGTGGTCCAGCACTTGCAGAGCAAGCAAGCACGAGGCCCTGGGTCCAAACCTCAGTATCACCAAAAAACAACAACAACAACAACAACAACAACAATATAATAACAAATAAAAACAATATAAATATAAAAACAATATAAATAAATAAACAAAATAAAAAACAAAAATAATAACAATAATAATAATTTTAAAAATCTCAAAAATGACATTATTAAGAAAATAAAAAGACAACCCACAGATTGGGAAAAAAAGCCTTTTTCAAATTATTTATCTGGTAAGAACCTAGTATTCAGAATATTTCTTGAGACATTTCAATTGGTATTCCATCAATTCTTGGATTCCTGTTATTCTGAATAGGTCTTTACCAGACAAACAACAACAAAAGGGCAAACAATTCAATTTAAGAATCAGCAAAGAATTTGAATACACATTTCTACAATAAAGGTATGCAAATAATCAATAGAAGTTTAATGGGAGCTCCATTGTTATTGTTGTTGTTAGGTGTGGTTGAGTTAGATCTGACTCACGGCAACCTTGTGTACAACAGAAGGAAACACTTCCTACACTGTGCTATGCACACAATCTTTTTAAGTTTTAAGCCCATTGTTATAGCCATTGTGTCAATTCATCTAGTTGAAGGTCTTCCTTTTTTTGTTGTTGATCTGCCACTCTCCCAAATACAAAGTCCTTCTCCAGGGATTGGACCCTCCTGACAACATGTACTAAATACATAAGATGCAGTCTAGCCATCTTTCCTTCCAGGCAACATGCTGCTTGCACTTCTTCTAGGACAGATCTGTTGGTTCTTTTGGCAGTCCATGGTATATTCATTATTCATCTCCAGCACCATAATTCCAGATTCCTCATGAGTAAAATTAAATGCTCTGGTATTCCCATTCTTTGCAAGTTATCCATAATTTGTTGTGATCCACACAGTCAAATGCCTTTACATAGTCAATAAAACAGAAGTAGACATCATTCTGGATTTCTCTGCTTTTGGCTAATATCCATCTGACATCAGCAATGTCCCTGGTTCCATGCCCTCTTCTGAATCCTTCTTGATTTTGGGGCAGTTCCCTGTGTATATACTGCAGCAGCTGCTTTTGAATGATCTTTAGCAAAATTTTGCTTATGTATGATATTCAATAATTTCCACATTCAGTTGGACCCCCTTTCTTGGGACTAGGCACAAATATGGATCATTTCCAGTCAGTTGCCCAGGTACATGTTTTCCAAATCTCTTAGCATAAACAAGTGAGCATCTCCAGGGCTGCATCTGTTTGTTCAAACATCTCAATTGGTATTCCATCAATTCCTGGAGACTTGTGTTCTGCCAATGCCTTCAAGGCAGATTTCATGTCTTCCTTCAGCACCACTGGTTCCTGATCATATGCAATCTCTTGAAATATTTGATCATCCACCAATTCTTTTTGGTATGATGACTGCATGTATTTGTTCCATCTTCTTTTGATGTTTCCTGCAACATTTAATATTTTCCCTGTAGAATCCTTTACTATTTTCACTTTAGGCTTGAATTTTTTCTTCAGTTTCTTAAGCTTGAGTAAAACAGAATGTGTTTTTCCCCTTTGGTTTTCTATCACTAGTTCTTTACACAAGTCCTTATATTTGATTTTGTCTTCTCTAGTTGCCTTTTGAAATCTTCTGTTTAGTTCTTTAACCTCATCATGTCTTCCTTTTACTTTAGCTACTTGATGTTCAAGGATAAGTTTCAGAGTCTCTTTTGACGTGTAATTCAGTCTTTTCTTTTTTCCTGTCTTTTTATAACCTTTTGATTTCCTCATGAATGATGTCTTTGATGTCATGCCACAGCTTGTCTGGTCTTTGATCATTAGTGCATCAAATCTGTTCTTAAGATGGTCTCTGAACTCAGGTGGGATATACTCAATATCATGCCTAGGCTTGTGTATACATGTTCTAGTATTCTTCAGTTTCACTTTGAACCTGCATGTGAGCAGCTGATCTGATCCACAATCAACACCTGGTCTTGCTCTCACATTTGATATTGGCCTTTTCCATTGTCTCCACAAATGTAGACAATTTGGTTCCTATATGTTCCATCTGGTGAATTCCATGTGTATGTTGGTGAAAAAATGTATTTGCAATGAAAAGTCATTGGTCTGACATAACTCTATCACGTGATCTCCAGCATTGTTTCTGTCACCAAGGCCGTATTTTCCAACTGCCGAGTCTTCTTCATATGTAATTTTAAATATGTGGTAGCTGCATTTTAAAAAGTGAAAAGAAACTGTGAAATTAATAAAATATTTTATTTAATCCAATATATCTAAAAACATTAATATTTCAACATATAATTAATATAACCAAATTATTGATGCGATTGCCTACTTTTTTTATTGCCAAGTTTAAAATCCTGGCATGTACTCTACATTACAGCATATGGTGGGTTGGACTAGCCACCTTTCAGGTACTCAATAGGCATAGGTGGCTAGTAGCTTCCATATTATGCAGCACTGCTCTAGAGGAACTTTATGCTCACCCTGTCATAATACTTTTCTCTCTGAACTGTTATTCTGTTTTGCTGGCCTTTCTTCCCTTTGATGTTAAGCACCCTGGAGACAGAAACTCTGTCTTTGCCACTAGTCTATTCTTGGCATCTAGCATAGGGCTTCAGACATACATACTGTTGGCTATATTCGGTTAAAAAGTTAGTATGTTGACCTTATTCTGCTTTGAGACTTCCATGGTCATCTGCCTCCCCAGAGTACTGAGAAAAACAGGCTTGAGTGCCCTTCTCAGGAGGAAGGATCATTGGCATCTTCTCTAGCTAACATTTAATAGGAATAGTTACTACTCTCAGTCATTTCTTATTTTTCATTATGTTATTTGACACAAAACTTCTGTTCAATAGAACTTGTTTTCTTTTCATTTAAAGTTGAAGAAACTGAGACTCAAAGATGTTAAACTACTTGGTCAACACTGTTGGTATGGTGGTAAGTGTTTAAAAATCAGATTCTGGGAGAAAGAGAATTGAAGAGGCATGATTTATTAGATTTGCCAATTTCTGTGGTTTTGTAGTCCCATCATAGGAAATTTCATGCTACCAACATGATATCCCTGATCATGAAGTAGGAAAGATATGCACACAATTGAACATAGCTCCAGTGTGAGCCATCTCCAATACAGTACTTATATAAGAAAGAGGATTTGCAGAAAGCAAATGATTTTTTGGATACTTGTTACATACTGAGTAATCTGCAAGGTGCTTCACCAATGGTATTTTATTTAATCATGATAAAAGAAACTCTTGGGATAGGTATTCATTATCTCCCTTTTATACTTATAGAAAATAAGACTTATGTTAAATAATATAACTAAAGTTACCTTCTAATATATGTGATGAGACCTTGTGTAAATTAATTACTATCCTCCTTCCTTCTCCTTTTCTTTTTAGCTCTCTCCCTGTGTATTTGGATTCTCTATGCCTGGCCTTGGTAAGAATCCTATTTTTACCTGGACTAGGGTTCTATGCCCCATGTGACTGTCAGTATTTCATGCTGTGGGGGCTCATGTGTTGCTGTGATGCTAAAAGTTATACCACTGATATTTCAGATACCAGCAGGGCCACCTATGGTGGACAGGTTTCAATTGAGCTTCCAGACTAAAACAGACTAGGGAGGAGGACCTGGCAGCCCACTCCCAAAAGAATTAGCCAGTGAAAACTCTATGAGTAGGAGAGAGGCACTGTCAAATATAGTGCCAGAGAATGAGCCCCCATCCCAGGCCGGAAGGCATTCAAGAAATGACTGGGGAAGAGTTGCCTCCTCAGAGTAAAATTGACCTTAATGTTGAGAATAGAGTAAAGACCCTGAGACCTCCATCTGCTGATGTGGTGTGATTCCAAATGATAGGAAACACAGTGGCTGCAACAATGGCTCAAACAAACATAAAAAGATCATGTGCATGGCACAGTGTTGAGGAGGTTTATAGATAGGGTCACTATGAGTTGGACCCAACTCGATGGCACCTAACAACAACAACAACAACAGAGTTCTATTCTGTCTTCCCCAACACTCTGTCCCAAAGGCAGGGTCACACCAGCTTAGCTCACTAAAGATTCCCGCAACTTCACTTTGTACTCCAGAGAACTTACATGTTCTTTTAGCATCTGCAGAACAGCAGCTTGGTGACACTGGATTGAGAAGCAATCCAGGCAAGCAAATGCAAATGTTTGTGTGGCCAGTCTAGTCCCATGAGGATGTCCCTCAGCAAGCTGTGCCCATGGTCAGTGACTGTGTGAGCATGAAGTGTGAAGTATGACATCAGCAGCAGCGTGCCTGGGAGGGAGAGGAAACTCAGCAGCATGACACATACTTATATGTCATTTTTAATTCATTTACAGTAACTTCAGCTATAGGCAAGGTGAGTTTACACAGAAGATGCTTCAGGAGAAAAGCAAAACTAAATAAAACAAAGTCAATGGGTAAGAGAGGAAAGGGATTATTTTTTGAAGCAAATTTTCCGTCTTCAAAGCCTATTATCAATCTGGTTATTAGACAGTTCTTTCTTTTAGCATGTAAAATTGGCTGTTTTCTTCCACCTGAGCATACAATAAGCTTATTCAGCTTTGCTGTTTTCCTCTGTAGAGTGTCAGCAACAATAACTCTTGCCCCTTACTGACTGGTACAAAGAGGCACATAATTTACATACATCTGTCATTCTCCCCACAATCCTAGAAAGTTTGTATCATTATCCCTACTTTAGTCCTGGAAACAGGGCTCTCAGGCATTTAAGTAATTTGCAAAAAGACCCTCAACTGCTAAATGCCAAAACTGGACTAAGATTCTGAGTTGGTCTCATGTCCAAGCATGCGGTGCCCCTCCTACACTGTGTCTCTACCACACTTTCCTGAAACAGATCAGCAAGCTCTACTCACATGGTAACCCCTCTCTGGCTCCTCTTTCCGACTTTGTTTCTCCTGTTCCATGTTTCCTGATTTGGCTGGTATATTGACGCCAATCTTAATCATGAACTTTGGGTGAGTGGCACCTGGCATGTGGGCAGATAGATAATTAAGATACCTTCCACCCACTGTCCTCTTTGGTTAGGCAAACAGCAGCTAATGAAGGCTGCTGATGTCAAGGTTACGTCCTGTGGGAAGGTGTGGTGCACACACACCCATTTCACAGAGCAGCTGGACAAACAGAGGACTACAGACCAGACCTACTCAAAACAAATAGCAATAAGGCCTAACATTTTGTCCCATTGCCTCATCATAAATCCCTGTTCACCTAGATTATGTTTATTGTTGTTAGGTGACATCAAGTTGGGTCTGACTCATAGCGTCCTTAACGTACAACAGAACCAAACACTCCCCGACATTATGCCGTGCCCAGCACTATTTTCAGTGGTTCTCTGCTATTCACGAGGTTTTTGATGGCTGATTGTTTCAGGAATGGGTTGCCAGGTCCTTTTCCAAAGCCTAGAGCACCTGGTATTCCTAGGCGGTCTCCCATCCAAGTACTAACCAGGCCTGAGCCTGCTTAGCATCTGAGATCTGATGCCAGAGTGGTATGGTTGTTGACCGATTATGGTTGAGATAATGTTAATAATCTATAGCTTTATGCAGAGAGATACATTCCAGTATTTTTCTTTCTTTTCCTTTTTTTTTTTTTCTTTGCAGTACTGAGAGTTGAACCAAGGGCCTCACATATGCTCTAGCACTGAGCTGTACATTCAATCTTTTTTTATTTTATTTTATTTTTTTAGTTTGAGACAGGGTCTCTCTAAGTTGTGCAGACTGCCTCTGGCTTCAAACTTGAAATCCTCCTGGCTCAGCCTTAGAGTAGCCGAAATTACAGACGTGTGCCAAAGCACCTGGCAATATTTCAGTATTTTTCTAGAAAGACAATGCCAAAATGTTAGGTGAATGTTTTCTCCTAGTCCAGAATTTTCAAGGCCTTGCTGATACTATTCAATGCTCCCTTTAATGGCAGATAACCTATTCCTCACCACAAAAAGGACTTTGGATGTGCTTTATTTTTTATTTATTTTGTTTGTTTTGCAAAGAAATACAATGGCAATGAAGAACTTGTAAAAGTAGATGAAGAAGCCTTTCCCAGTGAGAGAAACATTCACAGAACACCCCGGGATCCATGAGGATATGCAGTGGCATATCAAGGATGGAGAAGTGATACAGCCTGTGACATGAAGAATGGTGTGAAGTCAGAGGGTGGGCTATTCTCTGACTTCTATGTCAAGGGCAATGTTGAACTTTAGGGTCAAAGAGGCCCAAGATGCACTTTTTCACCCATGTGTGGTGACTCCAAACCATTTTGATTTCAGTCTTCTTAAGAATATGAGGTCATTTATGTGTCATTAATTCATTGATTCAACAAATGTTTATTAAGCTTCTACAGGGTGCCACATTCTATACTCCAACCTGAGGATTCAGCAGACAGCTGGACAGATGATCTCTGCCCTCATGGATAGTCCAAGGGCAAGGAAAGATACTGTTCAAGTAATCAAAGGAGTGCTGAGTTTGCTAGAGATACCCACACCATAGCTATTTGGGAGTTAGGGGCATAATCATTTTAGAGATGGAAAACAAGACTCAAGAAAGTCTGGAGTCAAGCCAGGCATGGTGGCACTCAGTGCCTGTAATTCCAGTGACTCAGGAGGCAGAGGCAGGAGGATTGAAAGTTTGAGACCAGAGGCAGTCTGCGTAATATAGCAAGACTCTGTCTCAAGAAATAAAAAAATGAAAAAATAAATGGGATGGGGGTACAGCTCAGTGATACAGTACTTGCAAAGCATGCAAGCGTGAGGCCCTGGGTTCAACCCCAGTACGGCAAAAATAAGTAAATAAATAAAAAGAAAGTCTGGAGTCACAAATCTAAAAAATCTAACTGACCTGGACTTGACTCACATCTTCAGACTCTTGCATCCAATGCTGTGTCCACATGTGGGGAAATGAGATTCAATTTTGTATCCTCCTAATTGACAGGCAGGTCCAGGAAAGTAACTGACAAGACAGATGCTAGGCTGCAGCACTAATTTGTTATGTTGGGTCAGAATCCCATGGGCCTGCTCAGAGTGGCAGAACACAGCTGACAGGAGTAGGTGGAGGGAATGGTACATGCCACTTAGTCTGACTGCAGATCAAAACCATGTTTTTGTCCCTCTCACTTCTGATCCCGTGAGATGATTAAGTGGCGCCCATATGCCAGCCTCCAGGAGATCCGAAAGAGAGGTTAGGGGTAAACAGAGTGAAAATGAAGGTTGGAAACTCCACCCAGACCAGCTTCCTCTGGTCTGAATTCTATCTTCATAACTGAAGCCTCAAGAGAGCCTCCTGGACTCAGACACAGCTTGATGGAGGCAGGCGTTTTGAGGTAGCCTCCCAAGTGATGCTGCCAAGGAAAGAGGCTCAGATCATAAACCATCTCAGGCCTGGGATGCCCTTCAATGCCCTTTCTCTCTAACACTGTGAGAAAGTCTGAACCATGCTGGTAATAATAGAAGTGAGGAAGAAAGGCAGGTACATGAGAAATATTATCTGTATTACTTCCCAGAATTCCCTCTCGCCCTCCTCCACCAGCAGCATTCCTTCCTTCATATAGTGATTAGCTCAAAGCATTTATTGAACCCCAACTTTGTACAAGGCACTGTTCTGAGCTAAGCAAGGCAAATTAGATCTTTACCTTCCTCAACTTATAGTCACTACGTTAGTAATCAACAATTACATTATGGCGTAGGAGAGGAAAAAATATGGTTTAACTATTCTCCTAAGTCCTCTGGTTGTTGCTGTTGTTGTTAGGTGCTGTCAAGTCGGTGTCTGACTCATAGTGACCCTATGTACAACAGATGAAACACTATTGTCATGCTTCTCTGCTATTTATACGGTTTTCAATGGCTGATTATTTTTTGGGAGTGGGTTTCTAGGTACTTCTCCTAAGCCTACAACACCTGGTGTTCCCAGGCTGTCTCCCATCCACATCCTAACCAGGTCTGACCCTGCTTAGCTTCTGAGAGCTGACGGAAACAGACACCACAGTGGTACAGCTGCAGGCTAAGTCCCCTGGTTGAGGCCTTGTAAATTCAATTTACAAAAGACAGATTAACAAGAGAAAAACAAACAGAAGATTATTAGCCTGCACATTATGCCTATATATGGGAATACTCAGAGGTGAGTGCCTCAAAGGATTGGCTATAACATGGGCATGCACAGCATCTCAAAAAGGAACAACAGAATTTTAGGCAACTAACTAAATGAAAGAAAAGAATGTGTTGGATGGATACTAAGCATGGTACCAGGCATGAGAATGTCTGAGAGAAGAGAGTTGCAAGGGGAAGTAAAGACCATGGAGCATGATTTGGCATTTCAAGGACCAGAATAAAGACAATGAGGACAGAGAGGAGTGGGAGGGAGGATGCAGAAGGCCAGATTCAATAGAGTGTTTTAGGCTGGAGTAGGAATCTGAAGGCCATCATGCACCTGTAGCTACATATTTCAGGTTTCCATTCCCTTTCATTCTTCTTCCAATTATCTCAAAAGATGTTACTTTGACACTCAACTTTAGAGCTTGAGAAAAGATGCTTAAGACATGGGGCACTGTCTACCTTTAATGTAGTTAATTACAGTCACTCCATCAGAGTGCTCGGTTTTTAAATGTGGGTTATTATCCTCCCCCCTTTCTTATCTTCAAATGCCCGCATTGGTAGGCAGTGGCACAGAGAAAGACACCAACCTTGGTGAGCAACACTTCTGCTCAGAGGGCTCCTACTTCTCAGTATTTAATTAGTACTTAGGTATGCTCTCATGATTTATTTGTGGACTTAGTTTTTTGGCAGCCATCACTTCATGTTGTTGTTGTTGTTAGGTGCCCTCAAGTTGGTGTCCAACTCATAGGGACCCTACGCACAACAGGCGAAATAGTATTGTTAATGCTTCTCTGGTACTCATAGGGTTTTCAATGGGTAATTCTTTTTTGAAAGTGGGTTGTTGGGTCCTTCTCCCAAGTCTACAGCACCTGCTATTCCCAGGTGGTCTCCCATCCTAGTACTAACCAAGCCCAACCCTGCTTAGCTTCTGAGATCTGACAGGATCGGACACCACAGTGGTATGGCTGCAGGTCATCACTTGATGTCTGACATTCTTATTTGAAAGATAAGAGAAGTAAATTTCAGAAAAGCTAGTTACCACATCCCATGCCACCCAACAGGACTGGGAAAAGAAATGTCACCATATACTTCCCTGGGTCTCACCCCAGGAGATCTAGACAACACTCCAAGACACTGCCATCAGCCACAAGGATCTAAATATACACCACTGAAGGAGAGGTTGACCATGGGAATTGCTTTAGGAAGTGCTGATAAACTTTTCCTCCTAGAAAATACACTTAAAATAAGTTTTGAGAAAAACACCTGAGGGATGTTTTTTTCTGAGTGACTTTCCACTGTCTCAGATCCAGCACTCACCTTTTATAATAAATATTCTGTGATGTCACATTCACTACTCTGAAATGAAATTCACAGATGATATAACTTCCTGTCTGTTTATAAACTGGAGATATGTTCTAGGCCCAGATAATTATAAACAGGTTTTTTTTTACCTATGTGACTATCCTCAATGTCATACAAACTGGGACACCTTTGGAAAGTTGTATGGACCATAGGACAATTCTTCATGCTGTGCTGTCCACAAATTGCAAGGCAAGGAGCATCCCAGACCCCTGCCTACTCTGCTGACACTGCTCTCATTCATGCAGCCCTCCAAATTCCCAAAGCTCCCACTAAATAGCATCACATTTCACATCAAGATTCTTTCCTTTTCAACATTAGCATATTCAAATCCATGAAAGAATGCCAAGGCAGTCATCACTAACCATGCATAATATGTTGAATGGTGGTCCTCAAAAGATATGTCCATGTCCTCACCCCTGGACATGAGACATGAGAATGTGAACTTATTGGAAAGGGGGCTTTGAAAAGGTAATTACATGAAGGAGAGGAGGTCATCCTAGGTTATCTGAGACAGCATTCAATCTAACAGCAAGGGTCCATAACAGAAGAAAAGGTAGTCAGAAGATAAGGCTATGTGATGACAGAGGTAGAGAGTGGAATTACACTGCCAGAATCCAAGGAACTCCAGGAACCACAAAAAAAGAGGAAGAGGCAAGGAAAAGTTCTCCCCTAGACCTATCAGAAAGAACACAGCCCAGCTGACATCTCCATTTCAGACATCTGGCCTCCAGAACCCTGAGAAAAAATGTATCTGTTGTTTTCAGCCACCAAGGTTGTGATACTTTGTTGCAGCAATGCCAGGAAACTAATATACTAAGGATGAAGCAGGCTGTCAAAGAAAGACCCCCCTCTCCAGTGAAAGCCAGTGGATTCTTACTAAAGCACTGTTTGCTCAGCTAAAGAAAGGTTGCTTAACTTCCTATAAATGGGTGTAAATCATTTTGGTCTTTTACAACTGACATAGTGAATTTTGATAATAACAGAGCCATCTTCCTGATGTTTTAACTGATGTTTTCTTAAATTGTTACCAAGGAAATTTGTGTGAGCCATTATGGTTTCATACAGGGGACCTCACAACACTGTATTCTTAAGCCACCTACACCTTAACTAGACACAAAGGTTGATGACTAGTTCTTTGTTCTCATTTGCAGGAATTCATGATCTCTCCCCAATTCCCCCATGTAGGTTGGTAGGTTATGTACCACTCATTTTTTCTGCTTCTGTAACCACACAGCCTCATTTTGCCTTTGTAAGCCCTCCCCCTGAGAAACTTATATAAAAACTCTTAGCTTCCTTAGTTTGGGGCTCGGTGTTTGGAAAGGATCCCACTGGGCCACATACACACCAGTGTAATAAATTCTACTACATTTGCCTCTGGTCTCCCCAGTCTCATGTATTCCTAAACACAGATACCCCTTCTTTGGAGGTGGGTCCTCAGAAGCTTTAGATAGCTTGATTTGAGAACTGAACACACTGGATTCACACTCTACATTCTCAACAAAGATCTCCTGAGACTTCCAGTTAAGATGGCTGATTAGAAGCAGGCTCCATGTGACGCAGTGAAACAAAGGAGACAAAATAGGAAGGACTTTATCCCAAACAGAAAAGAGAGAGACAGAGGGAGAGGGAGAGAGAGAGAGAGAGAGAGAGAGAGAGAGAGAGAGAGAGAGAGAGGAAAAGAAGAGAAAAAGCACAGAAGACCCACACAATAGGAAGTAATGAAGGGAACCGGCTTCAGCCATGCGGTTCCCAGGCAGTTGATAAGCACCAACTGAAGGTAATCCAGACATGCCTCACCCCAGTGAGAAGGCTGGAACTAAATAAGATAAATCACTGAACAGGGACCCTGGAAATACATCACCATAGCAACCAGGTATGAGACAGACAAGTGAGGCAATTGCAGGGCTGTGGGAATGAGTCCCAGGCTTGCCTGCTGTTGTTGTTGTTGTTAGGTGCCATCAAGTCAGGTCTGACTCATAGCTACCCTAGGTACAACACAGTGAAACACTCCCCCATTCTGTGCTAGGCACACAATGATTTTTATGTTCAAGGCCATTGTTACGGCCAATATGTTAAAGCATTTAGTTTAGTATCTTCCTCTTTTTCATTGACCCACCACGGTCCCAAACATGATGTCCTTCTCCAGGGATTGATCCCTCTTGACTACATGTCCAAAATACTTAAGACACAGTCTAGCCATCCTTGTTTCCAAGGAGCACTTTGGTTGCACTTCTAGGGCAGATCTGTTGGTTCTTTTGACAGTCCACAGTATATTCAATACTGGTCTCCAGGACCATAATTCCAAAGCATCAATTCTTCTCTTGTCTCCCTTATTCAATGTCCAACTCTCACAACCATATGATGCAACTGAAAATACCATGGCATGAGTCAGGTGCACCTTTGTTTCCCATGTGACATCTTTACTTTTCAACAACTTAAAGAGGTCTTTTGCAGCAGCTTTTCCCAGTGCAATGCATCTTTTCATTTCTTCACTACTGCTTCCATGGGTGTTGATTGTAGAACCAAGTAAAGCAAAATCTTGGACAACCTCAACCTTTTCTCCATTTATCACAAAACTGCATACTGACCCAGTAGTAAGGATTTTTGTTTTCTTGATGTTGAAGTACAACCCATACTGAAGGCTGTGTTCTTTGATCTTCATCAGTAAATGTTTCAGATCTTCTTCAATTTCAGCAAGCAGAGTTGTGTCATCTGCATAGCGCAGGTTGTTAGTGATTTTTACTCAAATCATGATACCATGTGCTTCTTCATAAAGTCAGACTTCTCAGATTACTTGCTCAGCACAGAGACTGAAGAGGTACAGTAAAAAGATATAACCCTGATGCACACCTTTCTTGACTTTAAACCAGGCACTGTTTCCTCATTCTGTTCCTCTGGCTGCTTCCTGGTCCATGAACGGATTCCTCATGAGTACAATTAAGTGCTCGGGTATTTCCATTCTTTGCAATGTAATCCATAATTTGCTGTGACCCACACAGTCAAATGCCTTTCCATAGAGATAAAACATAGACATCTTTCTGGTATTCTCTGCTTTTGGCTAATAATCATGTAATATCAGCAGTGATGTCACCCTCTTCTGAATTTGGCTTGATTTTCTGGCAGTTCCTTGTCTACATACTATTGCAGTTGCATCTGAATGATCGTTAGTAAAATTTTACTTGCATATGATATTAATGACATCATTCAATAATTGCCACATTAGGTTGGATCCCCTTTCTTGGGAATAGGCACAAATATGTATCACTTCCAGTCAGTTGGCCAGGCAGATGTTTTCCAAAACTATAGCACCCTGGCATCCAATCTTATCAGATTTTGGAACCTAAGCAGGGTCAGGCCTGGTTAGCGCTTGAATGGGAGACTTCCTGGGAACATCTGGTGATGTAGGCTTGGAAGGACCTGGCAACACACTCCCAAAACACAATGACCCTTTGAAAACCCTATGAATGGCAGAGAAGCACCAACAATAGTGCCAGGCATGGCAATGTGTTGGGTTACATACTTGTTGTTGTTGTTATTGTTAGGTGCTGTCGAGTCAGCATCTGACTCATAGCAACCCTATGTACAACAGGGAAACACTATTGTCAGTGCTTCATGGGTTTTCATAGGGTTTGCTATTCATAGGGTTCTCAATAGTGGATTGATTTCTGGGAGTGGGTTGCTGGGTCCTTCTCCCAAGCTTACAATATCTGGTGTTCCCAAGCAGGCTCCCACCCAAGTACTAATCAGGCTCAATCCTGCTTAGCTTAAGAGATCTGACAGGATTGGATGCCGCAGTGCTATGGCTACAGGCTAGGGTAACATACTAGCTAGCATAAAACAATTTTAATAGTACAGTAATCATATGTGTGGTTTGGCTAGGTGATGCTGCTGAAAAAGACATTTGCCTGCCTATCTTGGAAGAAGCATTAGGGGTTGAGCCCTCAAGTGAGGGCTCCATGTTCATTGCAGTACTGTTCACAATTGCAAAGATATGGCATCATCCCAGATGCCTATCAACAGATGAATGGATTTTTTAAAATGTGGTATATATACCCAATGGAATATTATTCAGCCATAAAGAAAAATGAAATTGAGCTGGGCATGGTGGTGCATACATACATACATACATATATATATATATATATATATATATAATATATATACATATATGTAATATATACAATATATACATTATATATTATATATACATATATACATCTATTATATTATATAATATATAATATAATATACATATATTATATATTATATAAACATATATATTATATATAATATATGCATATATATTATATATATATGTATGTGCCACCATGCCCAGCTCAATTTCATTTTTCATTTCATATATATATATATGCTGGACTGGAAAACACAAGAGGATGTATCCAGAGCAGGGAGGAGAATAGTAGGAGGGGGCTGTGACCAACATATGAGGTTAAAGAGTGAGAACAAGCAGAAAGTACACGAGACAACTGAAGGAGAGCCTCATAATAAAACTCATCACACTCTACACGTGTATGCTAATTAAATAATGGGGCTGGGCTTTAACTCAGTTGGTAGGTAGATGTTCCACATTCTCTGAGGACCTGAATTTATTCCCCAGCACTGCAGAAATGGGAGAAGGCCATGGCAATCCAACCCACAAGCAATCGCAAAACAATCAGCCAATGAAAACCCTATGAGGGTTTCTGTGAGTTGGACCCCAACTTGATGCACCTAATAGCAACAATTAAATAACAGCATAAACACTTTTATTTTCCTTTTAAGAAAAAGATCTCCTATACTATTTGGGCCATAAATAATCTTCCTATAATATTGTATAGGGGTCAGGCACCATGGCACATGCCTCTAATCTCAGCAACTCAAGAGGTGGAGGCTGGTAGATCACAGGTTCAAGGCCAGAGGCAGCTTTCGTAACTTAGTAAGACCCTGTCTCAAGATTAAAAAAAAAAATGGATTATGCAAACTATTGGACAATATCATTAATATCACACACCAGCAAAATTCTACTAAAGATCATTCAGAAGCAACTGCAGCAATATATAGACAGGAAATTACCGGAAAATCAAGCAGGACTCAGAAGAGGGTGGGGAACCAGGGACATCATTGCTGATGTCAGGTGGACATTAGCTGAAAGCAGAGAATATCAAAAAGATGTCTATCTATGTTTTATTGACTATGCAAAAGCATTTGATTGTGTGGATCATAACAAATTATGGATAACACTTCAGAAAATGGGAATACCAGAATACCTAATTGTGCTCATGAGAAATCTGTACATGAACCAGGAGGCAGTTGTTCAAATAGAACAAGGAAACACTGAGTGGTTTAAAGTTGAGAAAGGTGTGCATCAGGGCTGTATACTTTCACCCTATCTCTTCAATTTATACACTGAGCAAATAATCCGAGAAGCTGGACTTTATGAGGAAGAACGTGGCATCAAGATTGGAGGAAGACTCATTAACAACCTGCGTTATGTAGACGACACAACTCTGCTTGCTGAAAGTGAAGAAGATTTAAAACATTTGCTCATGAAGATCAAAGATCATAGCCTTCAATATGGGTTACGACTAAACATCAACAAAACAAAAATCCTTACAACTGGGTCAGCACGCAACTTCACATTAAATGGAGAAAAGATTGAGGTTGTCCAAGATTTTGCTTTGCTTGGCTCTATAATCAACACCCATGGAAGCAGCAGTCAAGAAATCAAAAGACGCATTGCTCTAGGAAAAGCTGTGGCAA
>VMDO01030346.1:0-21422 GCA_007922755.1 Pedetes capensis | reverse complement strand
ACTTAAAATAATTTTCTCCAATTCCGTCCCTTTTCCTGCGAATGGCCATATTTCATTTTTTTGATTGCTGAGTAGTATTCCATTGTGTATATGCACCATAGTTTTTTATCCATTCTTCTGTTGAAGGGCACTTTGGTTGATTCCATATCCTTGCTATTGTGAAAAGTGCTGCATTGAACATGGAGATGCAGGTGTCTCTATGGTATGATGACCCATCTCCCTTTGGGTAAATTCCCAATAGTGTTATAGCTGGGTCATATGGTAGATCTATTTTTAGTTTTTTGAGGTACCTCCATATTGATTTCTCCCTTTATTTTTGTAATTTCCCTCTGTATGTTCCATTTAGGGTTTTTTTTTGTTGGATTTCTAGTGTCTTAAGTTGTGTCAATAGATCATTTATTTGGCTCATCTTTATTTTATTGATGAAGGCACTTAATGCTATAAGTTTCCCTTTTAAAACTGCCTTTGCTGTATCCCATATGTTTTGGTATGATGTGTTTTCATCATCATTTGATTGTAGGAATTTTTTAAATTCCAATTTGATTTCATCAACAATCCATGGGTCCTTCTCAGCTGTTCATAGGGTTTTCAATGGCGGACTGATTTTTGGGAGTGGGTTGCTGGGTCTGTCTCCCAAGCCTACAGCTTCTGGTGTTCCCAGGTGGTCTCCCATCCAAGTACTAACCAGGCCTGACCCTGCTTAGCTTCCAAGATCTGATGGGATTGGACGCCACAGTGGTATGGCTGCAGGCATTAGTTTGCTAGGGCTTCCATAACAAAATACTGGGGGCTGGGTGGCTCCCACAATACACATTGATTTTCTCACAGTTGTGGAGGCTGGAGTCCATAGTCTGCAAGATGGGTTTCCTCTGAGGTATCTCCCTGGCTTTCACAAGGCTGCCTTCTGGGGTGTCCTCCCCTGGTCTTCTGTCTGTGTGTTCACACCTGGGTGCCCCTCTGTCCTTCCCTTTGTGCATACCTCTTCTCATAAGGACACAGGTCAGGCTGCATTAGGGCCCATCCTACCAGTCTACTTCAGTCCCTCCAAAAGGACCTTGTCTTCAAATACAATCGTGTTCCCAGGCCTGGGCTTAAAACTTCAATATTTGAGTTTGGGGGAAGATACAATTCAGCTCATAGCATGTGGCTGATATAAACTAATATTTACCATATTATAAACTAAAACTGATAATTTTTAGAAATATTTATTGATTTAAGTTTTGCTTTCATGAACTGAGCACTTCACTTTTTGCTTACTGTTGGCCAGAGACCATCCTATGACATGCAGGAAGAAAGGCCATTGTGCATTCATTCTGAATTCTCAGTTTTCTATCAGTTTCTGACAGCCACCGGCAGAAACTGGTCATGTAGAATTCTACAACATAGTGGCCACTTACTTCCTCTCACCCAGCAAAGTGCTCCAATCTTACACCATTACATACATATATCATCACAGGCTTCCTTTCACCTTCTCCATGGGTTAGAAGCAAGTTACAAGTCCTGCCCATGAGGGGTGGGTGCTACGGTTTGCATATGGTGTGCCCTCTAGAGGTCCATGTGCTGGAAGCTTGATCTCCACTGTAATGCTGTTGAAAGGTGGTGGGACCTTTAAGAGGTAAGGTCTAGTCAGAAGTGACTGGGTCATACTGCCTTCATGAAGGGATTAATCCTGGTATTGTGAGTGGGTTAAGTCTCACAGGAGTGGGTTGGTTCTGGGAGAGCAGGTTGACATAAAAGATCAAGACTTATTTGACTACAGTGCTACATTTGCCCCACTGCATGGCTTTTCATTTAAAACATTTTGTCTTTAAATATTCCAGATGGAGCCCATTGTTTCCAGACCTAAGAAAGTTAAAAGTTTAATGGTGCTTTTAATAAAAGTCAGGCCTTTTAATAAAAGACAGCCCTTTGAATCTTTGAAAAATCATCACACTGACATATGGTCAGGGAAATGCAATAGGAGCCTTAAGTGAAACTTCAGCATAGAGTTGGGAGCCATGTTAAGTATGTTATAATGTATTTTTTTTGATAAACATTTCTTCTAATGGCCCAGTCTTCAGGAGTTTGTTCAGGCTTTTTAATGATGACTCTCACTTTGTGATAGATCAGGGGTACCCACCTGTTCTTGTGGTGCTGGATATGCAGTATTGTTAACACATTGTTAGAATTAATATTAGTGTTAATGATAAGGTTTTTTAAAAATTCATGTTGTAATTTCCCCTTCTGCTACTTATTTTTCTGCAAAGTACTGGTGTCAGGGGATGGGTGACCTGATTCCCTGGCCGACAGCTACTGGGCTCTCCCTTGTGGCTCTAGATGTTTTGAAGGAAAGAACTGTTATCCAGTGGAGCCACTTTCACACCAACATCTGCTGATATCTGGAGGAAGCCACATAATTGCAATTATTTGCTACAACTCCAACTCCTGAAGGTGCAGCCCCAGCCATGGCTGTTTCAAACAGTTTGCTGTTTGATTTGGTGAATGGATTTGGTGAATTCTACATGACCCTTTGATTAACCCAGACCAGAATGGGAGCACTTCTCTTGTGGCTTAGAAAAGGGACTGTTATGGTTGGTGCAAACACAAGAATTTATTTTGGAGATTGGTACAAACTCCCATTCTCTGGTTATATAAACAGGCAGCTCAGCTCAATTCATCTTGCCACAAGACACTTTTCTGTGCTGGCTCCTGGTATTGCAACATTAGGCCCAATAATAAGGCTTCTCTCTAGTGGTCTTTGCCTACTTTTAGTAGTGCAGGCTGAGCTGGTAATACGAAGAAAGAAGCAGCAGAACAGCAATGATGGCAGGAGTAGAAGACAGCAGAGACGGTGGAGCAGCAGTGGCAGAGCTCGCAGAGCAGCCACAATGCTGAGCTGAGAAGGCAACAAAGTAACCAGCTGCTTGATAGCTGAAGCAGCAGCAAGGCTACAAGACCAGCAACCAGCAGCAGCTGAAGCAACAGCAACAGTAGAAGGACCATGATTGCTGCCTCTCAAATGGTGGCAACAGAGACAGTGATGGTATGAATAAGAGGCAACTGAGCAGTTCAAGAGAGTAATTAGGACAGGGAGAAGAGAAAGGGCCATGAAGAGCCAGAAAAGAAAAACCACAGGCCCTGGTTGTTGGAAGAGTTCCAGAGAGCCTCCAAGTCCTTAGGACCAAGAGTATCAAACCCTGAGTACAGAAGTTGTAACATTGCTACTGTCTAGGACTGAGGAAGCTCAATACCCAGTCCTGCCCAGAAGCTGCAACACCAGCTGCTTGTGGAGGGCTAAGGGATCTCCTCAGCATACATAAGAATGGTAACACTTAACAAGCATAGGAGTCCCCACTTCCTGGGCCTTTGTGACAGCCATAACACTCCAAGGGCTGAAGAATATTGAACTTCTTGGCCTAGATAAGACTATAACACTAGATGGCCCCACCTGCTGCTGCTGCTGCTCCTGTCCATCTGCTGTCACTGCTCACTGCTGTCAGATGCAGAGGGATACTCCTGCTGCCTAAAGCCAGCATTTCAAAGGCTTCTCCTTGCCTACCTTTGATTTCTACCCAGATAGAGAACAATGATCCCAGCAAGCTGATTGGTAACAACTTCATCAATATCAACAGTAATTTTTGTAAAATGAAGATTAGGTATTGTTTCTATTTTTAACCCAATTCTACCTTGGGTATCTGTTGTTTAAAACCTAGAGTTTCCTTGTCCCAGTGTGGAAAATAATTTAGAACATTAGTGGAATAAACACTTTGGGTTCACCCTGTGTAATTGACTTGATGAATGTATAATAACACTGAAAACAGTTTTTGAAGCAGCTTTTCAGATTGCTCCAGTAATATTTCAATTTTATGAAGATGCCTAAGTAATTGATTATTTCCTTGTTTACATATTAGCCTTCATTGCTACTGTGTTAGAATGTACTTGGATACATTAAATTTACTTTAAAAAGGTACCTTTTGCACAGTATGTAATTTTCCTATTTCAATGTACATATAAGAAGATGAATTTAGTAGGAAAAAAGTATGGAAATAATTTTAGTCTTTCTCTTTGATTTCATGGACTACTCACACTGAAAGCATTTGTTAATATGACAAATATGACATTTTCAAGCACTTGTGACAGTTTTGATTGTGTGAAGACTATTTTAACTCCAGCAATTTTTGCATTTTATAACTAGGGTTGGGCCTCCACCCTAAGCCCTGTGGCATCCGATCCCATCAGATCTCGGAAGCTAAGCAGGGTCGGGTCTGGTTAGTACTTGGGTGGGAGACTGCCTGGGAACACCAGGTGCTGTAGGCTTGGGAGATGGACCCGGCAACCCACTCCCAAAAATCAATCCGACATTGAAAACCCTATGAATGGCAGAGAAGCACTGACAATAGTGTTTCGCCTGTTGTACGTAGGGTCACTATGAGTCAGATGCCGACTCCACAGCACCTAACAACAACTAGGGTTACCTTCCTTGTGTGTGCATCCAGCTGGAGATTGTTTTTCCTGGTATAGCTAGATGTACTGTTTGACCATAAGGAACTTCTACACATATCCCAAAGACAAGATGCTGGGTATTTTTAAATTTCATTTATTTTCCTTATTCAACCTTATACCAAATATATGTTAATTATTTTAAAAACGAGACTAAATCTTTCATTTTTAAATAAGTGTGACTTTTGAATTTCATTTCAACATAAGCTAGTTGACATTTTGAAAGGAAGACATCTTAGTCTTTTCACATTAAAAGAGAGAAAGAGCGAGAGCTTGGCTCTCCCTGGCTCTTGCTTCCTCTCTGCTATGTACTCTCTTCCACACACTGCTCACCATCATTGCATGGGCTCCTACCATGTGCTGCCATTGGCCACGCTCTGAGGCATCATCAGGCTGTGACCAGACATGGTCTGCCAGTCCTGTTGGCAGAAATGTGAGTCAAAACAAACCTTTTTCTTTTTAAATTTTTTTATTGAGCATTAGTATTTTATTTGAACATATTAGTGGGGTACGGAGTAATAAGTCAGTTAATATATCCATTATGCAACTATCATGTCAGTATTGTTTATAATTTCATCTCCTTAAACATTTTACAGAACAAAATAAGCAACAACAAAAAAAGAAAATGATAAACAAAAGAATTTTAATTAACATGTACTGACAGTTGTATTCAACCATAAGTTATACCGTGATATCTTTCCTTTTCTCTCTCTGTTTTATGTTGTTCCTGTTCTTGTTTGTTTGCTTTGTTTTTGTCTTGTATTTCCATAGAGTTACATCTTGTATTTTGCATTTTTTTCTCTCCCTCTTTACTCCCCTGTGCTGTTCCCCCTCTCCTTATCCCCTTTCCCATCATTCACACATTACCACTAGTCCCCTCGCCCCTCATATTGAGGCCCCTTGTATTTTCCATTCTTAGATAAGTATGATTTTACATATATATACACATTATGTATTCTTAAACATATATATATGCATATGTGTGCATATGTGTGTGCGTATGTATGTGTATATGTGTGTGTGTGTGTGTGTGTGTGTGTGTGTGTGTGTGTGTATGAATGTTTATGGAAGTTCCACTCATAATAGCCAAAACTGGAAACAATTTAAATGTAAATAAAAATAGGATAGATGAACTATGGAACATCCACACAATGGAATACTATAAAGCAATGAAAATGGGCAGATTAGGATACAGGCAAAAATATGGATTAAAATAACAATGTTAAGGGAAAAAATTCAGTCACATAAGAACATGTAATGTACAAGTCCATGTACATAAAGAATTTTATTTTATTTTATTTATTTATTTTTTTTTTTTTGCAGTACTGGGAGGTTGAACCCAGGACTTCATGCATACCTTGCAAGTGCTCTACCACTGAGCTGCATCCCCAGCCTATTTTATATATTTTATCTTGAGGCAGAGTCCCACAATTTACCCAGGTTGCCTCTGGCCTCGAACTTGCAATCTTCCAGAACCACTATGCCCAGCACGCAAAAAGATTTTTAATAGGCAAAATTAAACAATAAGGCAATTCAAGGATAAACATGAAACTTTAAAAATCTCAGTAGTCTATACAAGTGAATTCTTTTAGCCTTGGGATTCTTATAGGTTTCTTAAAGCACAAAACAGCTAACTTTATAAGAAAATATAGAATTTGTTTCATCAGAAAATGTCCTAAAATAAAAAGACAAGTTACAAACTTGGAGAATATTCTCAATGCAACCAAACAGAAAAAAGATACTAGAAGCATAAATACTTCCTGTCAGTTAATAAGAAAAGCAGATATAAATCAAAAATGAAAGGGGAAAAGACATAAATAGGTAATTCACAGAAGAGAAAACACATTTGGAATTGAGCAAAGAGATACTCTATGCCAAAGAGACAAGGGAAGTGAAAATCAAATTAAAAAATCATCTTAAATTTATTTGTTTTTCAAAAATAAAAATGTGTGACAATTACAAGTAGTGGAAAGGATCTGAAAACCCAAGATGTGTTATACATTGCTGAAATGCTTGAAAAATAATGTAGCATATTCACACAAAGGAATATTATATAGGAGACAAAACAAACTACAGCAGAAGGCACCAAGATGGAGGGATCTCAGCAATATAATAGTAGATAAAGATAGTTGTTAGGTGAACCCAGGACTTCATGCATACCTTGCAGGTGCTTTACCACTGAGCTGCATCCCAATCCTACATACAACAGGCAAAACACTATGTGAGTACTTCTCTGCTATTCATAGGGTTTTCAATGTCGGATTGGTATTTGGGAGTGGGTTGCTGGGTCCTTCTCCCAAGGCTACAGCACCTGGTGTTCTCAAGTGGTCTCCCATTCAAGTGTTAACCAGGCCCGACCCTGCTTAGCTTCTGAGACCTGATGAGATCGGAAGCCACTGTGCTATGGCTGCAGATTAGGTAAAGAAAGTACCGGTAATTACATGAGGCATGAAATTTTTTGAAAGTTAACTAAAAATAAAATTAAAAGGTATAATTGTAGAAATACGTAGATGCAATAAGAAAGCAAAGAAATGATGGATGCAGGATTCAAGGTAATGACTTCCAGTGGGGAAAGCACGAGGAACTGAATGGGAGACCCTGGTCAGCTGTCTGCTGTTTTCAAGATATTAGCTTGAGTGTTTGGTGGCAAGTTATAAGGAATCAGGTATCATCATCTGTAAGTAAATAAATAAACTGAACTTGGGGAAAAATTGAAACTGCACCATGAATAGGGACTATAATTTATCCCATCCTGGGCACCTGAAGTTCTTTACTAAAAGCTGGAATGGAGCTAGGACCAGTGGCACACACCTGTAATTCCTCTGACTGGGGAAGTGGAGGAAGGAGGGTTGCAAGTTTGAGATCAGAGGCAGCCTGCGTATGGTAGCCAGACCAACATAAAAAAAAAAAAAAATTTAAACGACTGGAGTGCAGCTCAGTGATAGAGTGCTTGCAAAGGATATGTAAGGCCCTGAGTTCAACCTCCCAGAACTAAAAAAAACAAGAAAGAAAGAAAAGATAAGAGAATTAATACATGTACAGTCCTTGAATAATGCCCAATAATAGGGTTAACACATAAAAATATAGTGATCTTTATCATAATCATAATTATCAATGTTGTTATCTCCTAGCAACATGTTTCATCCTATAGTTTTGCTATCTTGTTTCATTTATTTATTTAATTAGTTAACTTGCCTGAAACAAGCAGGGTCTTTCTGGGTAGCCCAGGCTGGCCTGGAACTCAGGATCCACCTGCCTCAGCTTCCCTGTGTGCTGGGATTACAGGCATGCACCACCATACCTTCCTTAGTTTGGCCAATTTAAATACAAAAATTTCCTGCTGTCATGAAAAGTGATCTCAATAGATGGCTATCTCTAGCACGTCTCCCTTTTCAAAGGAAACCTGAAGACAGTCTTTTCATAGCAGGCTGTGCAGGGTGAGGGGGCAGACTTTGGCAGTTTTTCAAAGCCCTACAAACCTTGAACTAAAGAGCCTGGAAGGACAAATTCTCCAGCATGTTTTAGTCTACCCCACACATCTGAAGCCAGGCCAACTATTTCTTGGAATTATTTATAATAACTCATTTCAAAACAGAACAGAAAATGTGAGCTACAATAAAACATTATTCTTAATCCCTAAGACATTTATTTAACACCTACAATAATTCAATCCTAAGAATAATTCTGTGAGGGGAGTACTAGTCTTACTTTCTGATGAAGAAATGAAACCTCAGAGCAGTAAGCATTTGGGGCAGTGGTGTACAGCAGGTTCCAGAACTAGAGGGGACCCCATTCAGCGGGGCTGGTGCCACATGCCTGTAATCCCAGGGACCCTGGAGGGTGAGGGAGGAGGATTGTGAGCTCCAGGCCACGGAAGCCTGTATAACTTCTAGAGACTTTGACTCAAAAAGTAGAAAGGGGATTGGGGATGCAGCCCCATGGTAGAGCGCATGCTTGGCATGCTCAAGGCCCTGGGTTCAATCCCCAAGTACTGCCAAAAAAAGAAAAAAAGAGAAGAAAACAAAGAAACAAAAGAAAAGAAAGGAAGGAAAAAAGAAAGAACCCCACTCCCTCTGACTCATGGCTCTCATAGTTACAATACCTACTTCAAAAATTAGAAATAAATCTTTATTTTTCATCAAAGCTAAAAGGAAAACAGACATTGATTTGTCAAAATAAAAGGAAATAATTTTAAAGTGAAATCTGAGACCTTGTACTTTGATAAGTTCAGAAAATTGTCCACCACTTGAGGTCCAGACTGAGAATCTTGTGAAATCTACTCATTGTTGTGGCCAAGTAGAAAAAAATCCAACCTCTCTTTTAAGAAACTGAAGCAAGCCTAGAGATTTGGGGAAGTCAATATACTTCAAAAGAATTGTTCCTAAGATAATGCTGTCCAACTTCAAAGAAACACAGAAGGAAACCAGTTTAGAATTCCCAAACTGAAAGTATGATAAAATGGATCGCCAGGAACAGGCAGCCCTGGGAGAGGAGCCAACAGGTAGCCCATGCAGGGTGAGCTCTGGAATGAGGAAACCAGACACACGGCCTGAGTCACTTTCTGGTTGAGACACCACACGGCCCAATAAACGGACCTCTACAGCAATCAACTCAGTTTGCCTAGTAACGCCAATGCTGCTAACAAGAACTTCCTAATTAATCATTTTAATAGTGTAGGTTTCAAAGAATAAAACAAGGAGCACCAGAGAAAAAAAGAACAAGAAAATATAAAGTCAAATAATTATATCCTGGCCTTTTGAGAAATTACAAACCAAAAATGAAATTCACTGAGTAGTCTACCCAAAGAAAAATCATGGCACTGAAGGTGGTAGCAGAGTAGGTATGGTGTCATGGTACCTAAGGATGAAAATTAGGACTTTGGATACCAGCATCCTAAACTCCTGAGGCAATCCCGAAACAGCCATTGAAAACCCTATGAGGGTCAGTATGAGTCAGACATGACTCGACAACACCTAACAACAACAACAAAGGTCTCTATTGTTTTAAAAGTCCTGTTGTTCATTGATCAAGGAAAAGTCTTCATTTTATGCCCAGTTAGGGTCTGGTGTAGGAAGGTCACTCAAGTCACTCAAAGTTCGTGCTGTTTAATCAGGTCAGTTTGTTTGAATCAGCTTTGATGAAACACAATAGTTGGTTTTTGTATCTCCTAAGCAAACGCTGGGCTGGGATTTAGCTCAGTGGGTAGAGCGCTGAGCTGCAGTCTCTGAGGCCCTGAGTTCAATTCCCAGCACCACAAAAATGGGAGAAGGGTCTGGCAATCCTCTCCCAAGGCAATCCCGAAGCACTCAGCCATTGAAAACCCTATGAGGGTCGCTATGAGTCGGAAACCGACTCAACGGCACCTAACAACAACAACAAAGCAAATGCTGATGTAAATGGAAACTTTTCCTTACATGTTGATTATAACAACCACACACAAGCCATGACATCAGATTGGATATTTGCAGAATCTAGCAATAAAGACATTTGAGGGCAATCCAAATATAGTTTGCATAGTACAGGAGAAGAAAATTGTAAACCATGTGTGGTGGCAGGCGCCTATAATCCCAGCACTGGGGAGGCTGAGGCAGGAAGATTGATGCCAGTTCCATGCCTGCCTGGGTTACTCAAAAAAGCAAGAACAAAAACAAAAACAAATTTATTGCCATGAAAATGATTGGCTAACAAAACAGGCCATAAAACCTTGTGTACAGATGTGTCATTTTGATGATAATAACAATGTATTCCTATGAACATGTAGGTAGATATCCAGAAGGTTATACAAAAGTATTAGAGTAGTGAGTTTAGCAGAAGGGAGTGTGATATGTTTTCCTTGTTAATTTTGCTCTACTTTCTAATTTTCTCCAGTGACCACATGCTTTTTCTGCAGCAATAAAAAGTGTTGTAGATTGATGCAGCCTAGAGAAGCCCACCTTTTTCACGCAGGAGGCCTGAAAACTGAGACACATCTGGAGATTACATTGCTTCCAGGTTCACATCTTGACTTCTGATAGCTGACGGATTGTCGCCTCAAATCGCTTTATCGCAGGATGGCCCCAAATGAATCAGACCTCATGGTGGCTCTGGAACACTGTGAGAAATTTTTGGCAACATTTCCAGTCCTTCACACCACCCACATGAATACCAGGAAGCTCAGTGTTACTATGGTAACTCCCTAGGCCATGGGCAAGCTGGCCACTCACATGGAACTGATTGAGTGCTGGCATCCAGCTCACAGAACTCAAGGCCAAGTTCAAAGAGGTAGGTGACTGTCAGGCTTCCTACCCTTTAGGGTCAAAAACTAGATTTCATGACAAGAGGACACAATTCCCACTGATTTATCTTTCCTTTATCCTGTAACTAGTGATTTCAAGAAGTCTATTTCGTGACTACATATCAGTGATTGTTGGGTGGAGGGTTTAAAAAGAAAATGCACAGGAATGTCTTTTCTAAGCCAAGCAGATGTGTAATTTGCAAATCCCAAAAGAGATCAAGCAGAATGGTAAGGGCAGACCCTGGGTTTATCAAAAATAAAGAGGGGGCAAAGTTCAAAGATTTGGGAAAATCAAAATAGGCAACTGCCGGATGGTGTTAACATAAATGAACCAAATGTAGGGTTAAATAAGGCTGCTGATGTGAAAGGTTACATCATTACTCAACCTCAGCTTTCTAAAACAATGCAGAAATGTGAATAAAATTATCTCCTATCATGAATCATGAAGCATTCTTATCCAATCCAAATCCCAGGCAAGGACTGAGGAATGACCTAGTTGTACAAGGAAAGATAGATGATTCCCTGGGCTCTTCCCAGGAGCAACAAAAGATTAACCCTGCCTTACGGCAGAAATCCAGGCCAGAAAAAAAGGGCAGAGAGCATGCATGCTCCAAAATGTCCCACTGAAAGAAAATTTTTGTTGAATTTAATATTTTTATTTTAAGAATATAATACAGCTGGGTAAGGTGGCACATACCTGTAATCTACTTGAGAGGTGGAGGTGCACACTTGTAATCCCGGCTACTCAGGAGTCTGAGACAGGAGGATCTCAAGTGTGAGGCCAAGGGCAGCCTGCAAAACTTAGCAAGACCTTGTTTCAAAATTAAAAATGAAAAGAGGGCTGAGGGTATAGCACAGGGATAACATGTGAAAGGCCCTGGATCCAACCCCTACTACTTATTTAAAAAACAAAAAGGAGTGATATTTAATCTATGCACAATTTTAAAAATCATTTAGGAGGAGGGGTTTCCCAGGATGAAATGCAGACTATGACAAGAAAATCTGTGTTACAAGTATATGACACAACCTCACTGGTGGAGCAAGAAGAAAAGGCAATGAATGACTTAAGCAACTTCAACAATGAGTGAAGTCTTCCAGACTACAGGCAAGTGAAGCAGTCAGTATGTAAGACTGAGCACCAGTTGGTAAAGTTGTCTCCTGTCAGAGTTCAGGGCAACAATTCTGACACCACTAGACACGCACTCTGGAACTGAACAGCCAAGTAAGTGGAAAACAGCTGACGGGGGCCAGATTTCTCGTGGGGGCCAGATTTCTCACTGTCAAAGTAAGAGCTTACCTGCAGGCAAGAAGAAGGAGACTGGATCTGTCCATGTGACAATGGCTTAGAGTTGGAGACTTCAACATGAACTCATGTGCAGGTTAACATAGAGTCAATGATCTGATACAGAAATATTTATGGATATCTGTATACACATATGCAGGTTATGTTCCTGGCTCTGTCAGCTAAAACAGCCTAGAAGCAATGACAGTCCAGTAGCAACAAACACACCTAGTACCAAGATTGTTGTTCTTATGCCACTTGCCAACTTTTTGGAGAAAAAGGCTGATTCTATGATTAAGATAGGAAATATGCAAGATGAGTCTGGAACATTTTGTACTGCCATTTTGTAGAGAAAAAAAAAATAAAAAGCCCACATGGGTGGGAGTAGATCAAAAGAACACAGAAAACAACAAATCAACGAAAGACCTCCTAATAAAACTGGAGCAATGTAAACTGCAAAATAATTAAGTTAGTATTATGAGATTATAATGCAAAATGTAAAATAAATATCCACAACTCCATACTGATACAAATAGTCAAATAAGGGAGAAGAGGCCAATCTCAGGTCAGAGGAATTCCTGGTAATTTGTGTAGACATTCCTTCCTTAGAGAGGTGAGGTGTGACTCCTCAGTCTTAGAATGTCCACTGCACATAAAAATGCCATGCCAAAAAGTACAGCTTGGAAAGTGGGGAAGCAACTGTAGAGTGGAGGGAACTGATAGACACTGCTTCAGCCAGAGGATCAAAATCAATATCTATAGTGACCGATCATGCTGATGGCATATATCCGGGTCTGATGTGATGAAAACAGCATTTTATCTCTCTGGTCTTCATCCTGAAAAAACATGACTTCAGGCTAAGCATGAGAAAAACATCAGAAAATAAAATGATGGTTAGTCTACAAAGGATCTGGCCAGTACTCCTCTAAACAGTCAAGAGCATCAAAACCCAGCAGAGTAAGAGAAACTGTCGCAGCCAAGAGGAGCCAAAAGAGATATAGATGATGTTCAAATAAAATGTTGTGTCTGGGATGTAGCTGGGTGGTAGACAGTTTGGCTACCATGCACAGGGGGGTGGGTTTGAATCCAGCATCACCAAAAAAGAAAAAAAAGAAAAGAAAAAAGAAAAATAAAAGTAACATGGTGCCCTGGATGGAATCCTGGAACTAAAAAAGGACATTAGGGAAAAACTAAGGCTATCTGAATAAAATACGAACTTTAGTTAATACTAATGTATTCATTCATTAATTACAATAAATTTGTTATACTAATGTAGGATGCCACTAATCAGGAAAACTGGATATAGAGTATATGATAACTTTGCACTATTATGTCAATTTTTTTTGTAAAACTAAAACTATCTGCAAAAAAGAAAATTTATTTAAAAAATAATAATTCAAGGGCTGAGCATATAGTTCAGTAGTAGAGCACTAGCCTACCATGCACAAAGCCTTGGGTCCCCTAGGTTTGATTCCCAACACCAGAAAATAAAATGCACAAAGAATATTTAATACTAGTATGAGGAAGTAATAAAGTATGAGGAAGGTAAAATAATATCTCCATTACCCAGAAGGAAAAAAAAACTGAAGACACTTCAAATTATTAGTCACATTAGAATTTTATCTCAAGACTAATTGAAGCATTTGTGCCCTTCCTTTAAAGTGGTAAAATAAATGAATATTAAAATTACTATTGCTGTTGAAACAGCATTATTGATAAACAACAAAGAAGCCGAAAAATCAAGAGGTCATAGGGAATGATACTTGTTTACTGAACTGACTAATAAGTATTTTGTTTCAGAAACTTTGACACTGGCCAAACACAAAACAAAACAAAACAAAACAAATCACCAGAGGCAAAGAGCTTTGTTAGCCAAATGTTGAAATGTTGACTCAGTACCCACGCTCTGGCATCATCATAGATACAGGGAACACAGCCCTAAGAAGGTACAGAATCCAGGAGAGTGGGTTTTTAATGAGTCCCCAAAGCACCATCCCAAAATGTTCTCATCAGGACAGATCTCCATCCCCTTAATCCTCCACAAGCCAGAGGAATAAGAGCAGCTCCCTCTCCAGGGTTTGGGGAGCACGTGTCTAGAATTTAGCTCACAGTTCCCCCTGGAATCTGCAGTTTCTCTCCCTAGCTGCCCCTCCTGAAGCCCTAAACTCCCCTGCTGCTTTAGGAATGTGCTCCCACTGCCAGTTAGGAAGATAGAACTGTCTGCATAAGATAAAGCCTCTGAATACAATTAGGTGGGAGGATTAATTTCTAGTGCTCTATAGCTCAGAAGGGTACCAGATGGTAGAATGCCGCTCTGCACTCTCTGAAGACCTGGGTTCAATCCCTAGCACTGCAAAAACAGGAGAAGGACATGGCAATCCACTCTTGAAGCAATCCCAACCAGCCATTGAAAACCCTATGAGGGTTGCTGTGAGTGGGACCTGCCTCAATGGCACCTAACAACAACAACATAGCTCAGGACAGTGACTACCATTAACAATAACTTATCATATACTTCAAAATAGCTAGGAAAGAAGACTCTGAATGTTCTCAGCCCAAAGAAATGATAAATGTGTTAGGCAATGAATGTACCAATTTGATCATTACATTTTCTATATGTTTCAAAATATCATACTGTAACTCATAAATAAGAACAATTATTCTGCACCAAACAGAAAGATAAAAGCTCTGAAACAAAAGGCCTGTTTCATTCATCCTCTACTACATCATTTTCACAATAGTAACCCACTAGCTTTTAAAGTGGAAATATTTTCTAATACAACATGGAAACTTCTGAAGCACAAACCATATACAAGGGAATAATTGCAAATCAAAACTCTTCAGCTCAGTTCAGCATAGGTCATCCACAAACTACCTTAATGTTCTTGTCTACCATGTCTAGCTCCTGTCATCTGACCTCCAGTCCTCCCACCCAAGCTAGAACTGTCCCCATCATGGAGGAAACAAGGTCTTTTTTCCCCCTTCTTGGTTGTCCAATGAATGCACTCCTTTTGGAGTCACATTTGTAGTTTCTTTCTGTCCTGCAACCCAAATTCCTACATAGAATTGAAACCCACACATTAAACTCATGGGATGCTCTGTTGCTTACAAATTCTATTCATTTTTGCCCATTCAAACCTCATCTCTCATACAGTTATTTATCCATACCAACACCATGCACTGGGTATGTTTCTTACTCCCTTCTGGGTACATATAGTCAAGTGTTGTGGTTGTTAGGTACCCTGGAGTCAGATGTGACTCATAGCGACCCTCATGGGGTTTTCAATGACTGTGTCGGGATGGCTTCCGGAGTAGACTGCCAAGTCCTTCTCCCCATAGTCAAGTAGGGATGACAAACCAAAACACATACAAATAAATAAAAGCAGCAGGTACCACATAGAAAAGAAGAACATCTAACAAGGAAAAAGCCTTTCCCAACTCTTTACTTTCCAGACCACTCCTCAAAGGCATCCGTGGCTAGTGTCAAGGACAGATGTCGCAATGACGAGGCAGGGAGGAGGCCATGGAGGTTTGCAAGGACCAAGTCATAGAGCATAAGTCTCCATGCCTCGCTGAGGGCTTTGAACTTGACAGATGCCAATGACCATCCCTTGGCAGGTTTAGGCAGAGGAATGGCATGATGATACTAACACGTTAAGGAATTATACACGAGCTAGGGGAGGTAAAGGAGAAAACTGGATGAGAGTGGAGACCTGAGATAAGGTAAGAGCAGAGAGAATGGCTAAAATAGATACACCTGGGAAATCTTTATTACTGGTCTGTAAAAAGGCAAACTCAACAGGACTTGACAATGGCCTGAATTTGATCCATGAAGAAAGGACCCAGAGTGATTCTCATGTCTCTATCTTGTGCTACATGAGGCTGCTGATGCCCTTCACTGACAGGAGAAACCCATGGAGAGGAGAATGACTGGACCAGGGTTTGGGCCATGTCAAGTGTGAAGAGCCTGGGTGACACCCAAGTAATGATACCCAGTAAACAATAACGTTTGGAAAAAAAGAAATTTGGCCAGAAACATAAAGGGAGGATCACAGGTCACAGGTGAGGTTGCTGGGAAGCAGATTCTGAGATTTTCCTATTTTTTTTTTTTTGGTCCATAAAGTTCACTGGGGAGGGTCCTTAGTGTCAACACCTGTGTGGGAATAAGAGAAACTGGATTCCTCTGATCTTGCAGAGTATGTTGGGGTGGCAATGGTCCTTTAGAATTGACTTGAAATAGGACCAGGAGCTGGATCTTTAAACCTAGGTCAACAGGTCATGGGATATAGCGGCCCCTGGTAGGGGCATGACCTTTGAGCCAGGAAATGCTTTTAAACTAAGAGCCAGAGAAAGGCTCAGTTGGGAGGGGTCCTTGCAGCTGAATGGATGAGTGCCTCCATCCTAAGGGCACAGACCTGAGTGGCCATTCCAGCACCCTGTACCAGAGAGAAGTTAAAGACCATGGACCAGATGAGCATCTGTGAGAGACAGGGAGCCTGCAGAGCCCAGCAAGGGCAGGAAACCTGAAGAGTCAAGCTGGAAAGGGCCCATGAAAGACCTGAGAAAGAACAACTGGAAAGGGCAGGGACCATCAGCAACCAGAGGTCACCCAAATGAATTAGATCACAAAAGGAGTTAGGTGACATCATTGTTAAATGCCACAAGAGTCTAGCGAGGGGCCACGGAGAAGCACACCTTGAGTTTGTCAAGAAAAAGGTCATTACTAAATTCCAAGGAGGCTTGGGGGAAGAAGTTTGTGGGTGAGGCATAGATAAAAGAAGTGAAAACATGAACAGTGGGGAAGAAGCAGGAGAGGATTTTTTTAGTTGAAGACTTAATCATGTTTAAATTCTAATGAATAGAGGTAGCAATTAGCATCTGAGCAAATGAACCACTTAAAAAACCAAAAGCTTATTCTATTGTGTTATATAAAGTTTCTTTTATTATGGACCAGGAAAAGAGAACAGTCAAAGAGCTCAAGAGACTTGGGGAGGAAACATTTACACATAGAAAGAGACAACCTAGAAGAGACCTTCAAGGCAAAAGACAAAGTTTGGAGAGACTGAGGAACAAGGGACTTTCCCCGTGGTTACTGACCAAGGGGCTCAGGTCCTGTTACCCACCCACAGGAAAATGGTTCACTCTCTCTGCCTACCACATACATCTTTGTCTTCCCCTCTATTGCTGTGACTCCATAGTTAAAAGCTTAACAATCTATCAATTTCATAGTTTGTGGCTGTGGTTATGAGAATGTTTCCTAGAGCCAGGCATGGTGGTATACACCTGTAATCCCAGCACTTGGGAGGATGAGGCAAGAGAATTGCAAGTTCTAGGCCCTTAACCAACATAGTGAGACTAAGTCTCAAAAAAAAACTTTTTTTTTCTAAAAGATTTAGGGTTGGGGTTTTGCTCAGTGGAATGCTGCTCTGTGGGCTCTAAGGCCCTGGGTTCAATCCCCAGCACTGCAAAAACAGAAGTGTGTGGCAAACCACTCCTGAAACAATTGTTGTTGTTGTTGTTAGGTGCCGTCGAGTCGGTATCCAACTCATAGCGACCCTCATAGGGTTTTCAATGGCTAACTGTTTCGGGATTGCCTTGGGAGTGGATTGCCAGGTCCTTCTCCCATTTTTGCGGTGCTGGGAATTGAACTTGGGACCTCAGAGACTGCAGCGCAACGCTCTACCAACTGAGCTAAATCCCAGCCCCTTGAAACAATTAGACATTGAAAACTCTATGAATAGCAGAGAAGCACTGACATAAGGCTGGGCATGGCACAGTGTCAGAGTTTCATTTTGTCACTATGAGTGGGACTCAACTTGGTGGCATCTAACAACAATGACAAAGGAAGCTTAATTTTAATTTTAAAGATAAAACCAGATACATACAGAATTCTGATGAAGTTCCCTGTCTCCCAAGAGTCTCCAAAGAGACAAATCAAACATGAGAACAATGTACTTAAAAGTGAGTGAGAAGTCCCTAAAATTCACTGTCAGTAAAATTTTCCTTCCTATTCTTACTACGGTAAGTAATAGAAAGTGAGAAGGGAAAGAAAGTTTCCCTACTTTCCATGATTTATTTGGCAGACTGAAATGTTCACTGCATTTCTTTTCCACTTAAACCAGTCCTGTTGACATCTTTGGTGAATACTTCTATTTAAGAGCAGCTTTAGGACTTACTTGGTTTCAAAATACCTATTTTTGCTTTAGGAGTCTTAGGAACTTAAAAGGTATGTTAGTGCCTAGAAAAATGATCTCAACTAGCAAAACAAACAAACATATAAGTATGGATAAGATGGCATTGGTGAGAAATACAAATGCTATGAAAATAAAAACTTTCCCCACTTCCTACACACACACACACACACACACACACACACACACACACACACGGAGAGAGAGAGAGAGACAGAGACAGAAACAGAGAGAGACAGAGAGATTCAAAGTGATAGCGGTTCTTTTGTCAGCAATACCCAAATCCAGGAAGCAGCTCACTAAGGTGAACTAAAACTAGACCTCAAGGGGGTGGTAGTCATGCTTCCCAACTGCTGAGTGCCCGCCAGTGGGGATGACACAGGCAGCCAGGGGGACTGGAACACGTGTAACAGGCTATGCTAAAGGTGGCAGTCCTGCCTAGAAACCAACCACACAGCCCTGGCCCCTTTTCTCAAATTCTGTTTTGTTGTTCTTTGTTTTTGTGATACTTGAGGGCTGAACCCGGTGCCTTGCGTGGGCTTCGCAAGTGCGCTTCCATTGAACTGCACTCCCCCAACCCCCTTTTTTTTGTTGTCTGTCTTGAGACAAGGTCTCCCTAAGTTGCGCAGGCTGCCTCTGGCTGTGAACTTGCAATCCTGCCTCCACCTGCCAAGTGCTGGGATTAGAGGCGTGGGCCACAGCACTTGGCTTCAAGTTCTATATTTTTAATAGCTGACATTTCCCACCATTTGGAGGAGTTGACCAGTTTGTGAGGCTGAGGATGGACAATGGGAGCAGCCCAGCCCAGGGCTGTCTTCCTGCAGACAGGTGCCCAAGTACCAGATGGGAGCATCTCAAAAGCCAGAGGCAAAGCAAAATATGGGTTTCCACCATGTGGGCAGGTGCCCGAGGCAGTGGAATCAGGCTGAGAACTGAGGAAAGTGTCCTTGTAGGCTATGAATGGAAGCCTTAAACTACTATTAGTCTGGGTGACCCAAAACAGGGAGCCAGGCTAGGGGCAACCTGGCTGAAAAAAGTAAGGCTTTGCTCTTGGGCCACTTTACAGTTTGTCTGGAATCAAGGCAAACTCTGTCCTCTCTCCCCAGCCTCTTCCAACCCACCCAATCCCCATATCAAACCCTAATCCTCTCATTGTCAAACCCCATTAGCAGGATTTAAGAGGTCTACCACCCTTTCTTCAGGGAGACTGCTCCCTGTGTTTGCCTTATTCAACGTGATTGGTCCTTATTCCACCTGATTGGTCAGTGTTTGTTCTGAAGGTCTCTCCAGAATCTCTTCCTTAAATGGCCATTTGCCTGGCCTTCATCAGCAGCCTGGGAGGTCAATGTGAAATGCCAGGGTCCCTCAGCCAGCTCAAGGCTAGGTAACAGATGATATATGACCACCACTAAAAACATCTGAAACCAGAAATTTGCATCTTATTGGGCCCCTGGATGGGAGACCCTTCCCCAGGTGTCTGGAGGGGAGGAGCTGGGAGTTTGCACTTGTGGAGCAGCCTCAGGCTGGCTCCTGAAACCTCCCAGAGTGTCTCCTTTCCTGTAGAGCCTTATCAGCATAGCATGTTTGAAATTTGGCTTCAAATAAACTAAGTGTTAAAAGTTGATTACTAGGAGAGGTAAGGAGAATTAGCATTGCTTCAACTCAGGGTGCTCAAAAAGTGCACACATATCACTAGTAGAGCCTGAAGACTTGTGATAGATACTGTCGAAATTGTGAAGCCAAACACAAGCTTGAAAATAAGGATAAGAGAATTATCAGAAAAAAAAAAAAAAACCCTGAAAATTCTGTAACTGTTCTAGAGGTGGTACAATAAAATGGTTGAGTGCAGGGTTGAAGACGGCCTGGGTTTAGTCTAACTCTGCAGCCTTTGGGCTGCTTGCAGTGACTTGTCACATGTTAACTCTTCACGACAGTTCCTCTATATAATGAGAATAATGACCCATGCCCCACAGGTTTTTTGGGGAAGATGGATTAGGTTAACTTATGCTAAGAGCCTAGAACCATGCCTTGCCTTCTATGCATTAAGTATTAATTATTTCCAGTTTCTCAGTATGTGGTTTTTGACTGAGTGATCAGTCTATGGCAGGTACACAGCACTCACACCTCGTGTCTTCAGTCTGAGCCAGCCCAGAATTCAGACTAACCATGCCCCGAATCATAAGTGTGCACCCAAAGAATCAGCATGCAATGGAAGTCCTTCTCTATCTCTCCATTCAAAAATACGCCGAGGTACAGATGTGTCATTTCTGAAGTTTTGTATTTTGCTTTGGCTTTTTACTTCTTTTAGTTGGAAAAAAACCTTGGAAATATAAATTTTACATCTTGGTGGTGATAAATGGCAAGCTAGAAATCCATTTTGAAAATACAGAAGAAAATTTTAACAATTATATTAAATCATAGAGGAAAAATATGTTAATAAAGTCTACTTACAGATTTGAGCTTGAACAGAATATTATGGTGTTGTGGGGGGTGGTTCATTCTAGATAACACTGTGGAGGCCTTAAGAGTCTTATGATTGCTTCCTTCTTATATAAAGAATTTAATGAACATGTGAAGATTACTAGGATCTAGTAAATAATAATAATAATGTTGTTGTTGTTGTTATTCAACTAGAATATAGGAGACCCAAGTTCTAACTCCAACTTCTTCCCTAACTTAATGTCCTGTGACAAATTACATGCTGTTTGGTGCTTCAATCTCTTCATTTATCTAATTGGGATAAAACACATAGGGCAAATTAACTCTTGGAATTCAAAAATGGTTTTAAAAATTAAAAATAAGATGTGCTGTTATTCTCCACTAATAAAAGAGATTCAGCCCCTCTTTTTAAAGCTAATTTCATAGAAAAATAAGCATGCTTTTGCAAAAACTTCAAGCAAAATAGCACTTTTAAAGTGAAATATGACTGTCCACCTTTCCTCTCAGCAGCTGTATCTGTTAATAGTATTCTGCCACCCTGAAATCTACCTATCAAATCTATTACTTAGCTTCTAAAAATAAAAATCCAAGGACCATATAACCATATCTGTCTATTACTAGTTGCCTGCAGCCATAGCCCTGTGGCATCCGATCCCGTCAGATATCGGAAGCTAAGCAGGGTCGGGCCTGGTTAGTACCTGGATGGGAGACTGCCTCAGACCACCAAGGCTGTAGGCTTGGGAGAAGGACCTGGCAA
>VMDO01030345.1:0-21424 GCA_007922755.1 Pedetes capensis | reverse complement strand
TGTTCATGAGATTCTTCTCCATTATTATATATTATAATAATTCATTCTTTTTATATTGGTAAGCAGTATTTAATTGTATGAGAATAACCTATTACCCATTCTTCTATTCATGATATTTTGGTTGATTACAAATTGGGGCTAGTGTGAGTCATTGCTATAAATATTTGTTCTTAAGTGTTTCTGCGCTCATATGTTTTTAGTTTTCTTATGTTATTTGCTAAGAGTTTAATTACTTAGTCTTAGAGTAGATATGTTTGACTTCATAAGAGAATGAAAACATTTGGATTATGTCATTCTACATTATAATCAGCAACGTGGATGCAAGTTGTTCTATATCCTCATCAATGTTTTGTCAGTGGATAAAAATACTATGTCGTGGGTTTTATTATCATTGTCTGCATGACTAACAATGTTGATCAATGCCATGTTTGTTGTCTACTCTTTATATCTTATTTTGTGAAATTTCAGTTAAGGTTTTCCTGTTGTTTTGTTCTTTGTATATTTTTTGTTTTGGTTTTGGTGCTGGGGATAAATCCAAAGTCTTGTCCATGCTCAGCATGAGACCCAGCACTGGAGTATGATGCCAAGCCACAGTTAAGTTTTCTAAACCTCTTTTAATGTAATTATCTACATTTAAAAATATATTTATTTATAGTTCTTTATGTTTTTTAAATATGAATCTTTTTTCAATGTGCATACTGAAAATATTTTTCCTTATATATGAGCATATATTAATTTTCCTCATGTTGTCTTTAGACCAAACATACATTTAATTTTTTCTAAATTGTGATTGCTGTTTCCTCAAAATGCCTATTGGGATTTGATTGCTATTCTATTAAATTTAGAGAACTTCAATTTATAGAGACTATACATTCTTAACAATATTGACTGCGCTAATACAAGACCAACAAATATGCAAGAAACCACAGTATGGTTAACTGATAGGTTTCAGCTGAGCTTCCAGACTGAAACAGAATAGGGAGAAGGACAGGGCTAATTCACTCCTGAAACAATTAGTATTGAAAACCCTATGAATAACAGAGAAATACTGTCAGATATAGTGCCAGAAATGAGACCTCAGGTCGTAAAGCACTCAAAAGATAACTGGAGAAGAACTGCCTTCTCAAACTAAACTTGACCTTAATGAAATGAAAGGAGTAAAGCCCCAACGACCTCCATTTGCTGATATGGCACAAATCAAAATAAGAAAGAACAACTGTGAATACCCATTAATAACTGGAAAGTGGAATATACATAGTATGAAACTAGGAGAATTAGAAATCATCAGAAGGGAAATGGAGCACAGAAACAACAACATTGTAGGCATCAATGAGCTAAAATGCACTGGTATGGGCTATTTTAAATCTGATAATCACATGATCTACTATGGCAGAAATGACAGATTAAAGAGAAATTGGGTTGCATTCATCTTCAATAAGAACATCTCAAGATCTGTCCTGAGGTACAATGCTGTAAGTGCTGTAAGTGTATCCTTATGCCTACAAGGAAAGCCAGTTAATATGAATATTATTCAAATTTACACACCTATCACTCTGGGTACAAATGAAGAAAGGGAAGATTTTTAACAGCTTCTGCAGTCTGAAATTGATCATGTATACAATCAGGATGTACTTACAATTGCTGGTGACTAGAATGCAGAAGTTGGAAACAAAGAAGGCTCAGTAGTTGGAAAATATGGCTTTGGTGACAGAAATAATGCTGGAGACCACATGATAGAATTTTGTTAGACCAACAAACTTTTCATTGCAAATACATTATTTCACCAACACAAACTATGACTATAGAAATCAAATTCACCACATGGAACACACAGGAACCAAATTGACTATATTTGTGGAAAGAGATGATGGAAAACCTCAATATCAAATATGAGAATGAGACCAGGTGCTGATTATAGGTCAGACCATCAACTGCTCACATGCAGGCTCAAGCTGAAACTGAAGAAAATTAGAACAAGTGTATAAGAGCCAAGGCATGACCTTGTGTATATCCCACCAGAGTTCAGAGACTAAATCAAGAACAGATTTGATGTGTTAAACACTAATGATAGAAGACCAGATGAGTTGTGGCATGACATCAAAGACATCATTATGAGGAAAGCAAAAAGTTTATTAAAAGAGAGGGAGAAAATAAAAGAACAAATTTTATGTGAAAAGAGACTATAATATTGCCCTTGAAAGTCAAGCAGAAAGGTAAAAGGAAGACATGACAAAGTTAAAGAACTAAACAGAAGATTTCAAAAGGTAGATGGAGAATACAAAATCAGTATTATAATAACATGTGCAAAGAGCTGGAGATAGGAAAGCAAAAGAAGAAAACATGCTCTGTTTTTCTCAAGCTTAAAATATTAAAGGAAATATTCAAGCCTTAGGTAGTAATAGTGAAATATTATACAGGGAAAATATTAAACAATACAGGAAACATCAAAAGAAGATGGAAGGAATCCACAGAGTCCTGATATCAAAAAGAATTGGTGGATGACAAACAATTTGAAGAAGTTGCATGTTATCAGGAGCAACAGTAGTGAAGGATGAAGTGGAAGCAGTGTTGAAGGATCTGGTAAAACACAAGGCTCCAGGAATTGATGAAATACCAATTGAGATGTATTAGCAGACACATGCAGCACTGGAGGTACTCACTTATTTATGCCAAGAGTTTTGGAAAATAGCTACATGTCCAACTGATGGAAGACATCCATATATGTGCCTCCTTCCAAGAAAGGAAACTCAATTGAATGTGGAAAATATCAAATGATGATATCTATTTTCCTGCAGCTGTACCACTGCGGCATCTGATCCCATCAGATCTTGGAAGCTAAGCAGAGTGAGGCCTGGTTAGTACTTGGAAGGTAGACCAATTTGGAACACCAGGTGATGTAGGCTTAGGAGAAGGACCAGATACTATAGGCTTGGGAGAAGGACCTGGCAACCCACTCCCAAAAATTAATCCATCATTGAAAACCCTATGAATAGCAGAGAAGCACTACCAATACTGTTTCTCCTGTTATACATGGGGTCACTATGAATCAGATACTGACTCCAGGGTACCTAACAAAAACAACACGAATAGCAGAGAAGCACTAGTAATACTCTTTCACCTGTTGTATGTAGGGTTGCTATGAGTTGGACACTGACTTGATGGCACCTAAAAACAACAACATTAATATCAATCACAATTAAAATTTTGCTAAAGATCATTGAAAAGTGACTACAGAATCATATTGACAAAGAACTGCTTAAAAATCAAGCTGGATTCAGAAGAGGGTTTGGAACCAGAAACAGCACTGCTGATGTCACATGGGTACTAACTAAAAGCTGAGAATACCAGAAAGATGTCTATCTCTGTTTTATTAATTATGCAAAGGCATGCACTATGTGGAGTACAACAAATTATGGATAACACTGCAAAAAATGGGAATACCAAAGTACTTAATTATACTCATGAGAAATTTATGTATGGACTAGAATGCAGTAGTTCAAACAGAACAAGGATACACTGCCTGGCTTAAAGTCAAGAAAGGTGTGCATCCATTGGGAATTTACCCAAAGGGAGATGTGTCATCAAACCACAGAGACACCTGCATCTCCATGTTCAATACAGCACTTTTCACAATAGCAAGGATATGGAATCAACCAAAGTGCCCATCAACAGAAGAATGGATAAAAAAAACATGGTACATATACACAATGGAATACTACTCAGCAATCAAAAAAATGAAATAAGGCCATTCGAAGCAAAATGGATGGAATTGGAGAAAATTATTTTAAGTGAACAAACACAAGCTCAAAAAGAGAAACACCACATGTTCTCACTCATATGTGGGAGCTGAATCAAAATTACAAGAAGGAAAAAATCCTATACAAAGGTCAGATCATAATAAAAGGAAAAAAAAGCTAAGAATAGTATTATTATAGACAGTCTAGAAAATGCATGTAATAGTTCTGACAAGGTAAAAAGAAAGTTCACTACAGAAAAAGTTTCTATCTTAAACAGAACTGGAACCCGAGGATATACAGAAAAATATTACCATAAAAAGACAAATAAATGGAAGAAAAATCTTTGGTGGGGGGTGGGACAGGGGGAGGAAGTGCACAAGAGGGTAAGGGGGAACCTATATGAATAATGTACAACAAAATGCATATATGGAAATGTCACAATGAAAAGCATGTCAGAATGAATCACATTAAGGTGTACATTAAAATTTTCCAATTAAAAAAAAGAAAGGTGTGCATCAGGGCTATATTCCTTTACCACACCCCTTTAATCTTTATGCTGAGCAAATATTCTGAGAATCTGGACTTTATGAAGAAGAATGCAGCATCAGGATTGTAGGAAGGCTCATTAACAACCTGCATTATGCAGAAGACACAACTCTGCTTGCTGAAAGTGAAGATAATTTGAAACATTTATTGATGAACATCAAAAAGCACAGTCTTCAGTATAGATTGCACCTCAGCATCAAGAAAACAAAAATCCTTATTACTGGGTCTGTACACAACTTCATGATAAACAGAGAAAAGATTGAGGTTGTCCAAGATTTGCTTTACTTGGTTCTACAACCAACACCCACAGAAGCAGCAGTCAAGAACTCAAAAGATATATTTCATTGGGCAAACGTGTTGCAAATGACCACTTTAAACTGTCAAAAAGTTAAGATTTCACATGGAAGACAAAGGTGTAGCTGACTCACGCCATGATGTTTTTCAGTTGCCTCATCGAGTTGTGAAGACTAGAGATTGAATAAGGGAGACGAGAGAAGAATTGATGCTTTTGAATTATGGCACTGAAGGTGAATATTGTATATACCATGGATGGCCAAAAAAAACAACAAATCTGTCCTAGAAATGCAACCAGCGTGCTATTTGGAAGCAAAGATGGCTAGACTGCATCTTATGTATTTGGACATGTCAGGAGAATCAGTTCCTGGAGAAGGACATCATATTTGGGAGAGTGGGGGATCAATGAAAAAAAGGATGGGGGCAGTCAAGGAAAAAAAAACCAAATGGATTGACACAGTGTCTACCATGATGGCTTTAAACATATAAATGATTCTAAGCTTTGCACAGAGTCAAAGTATTTTGTGCAGTTGTAACACAGGCTCACTGAGTTGGACCTGGCTCAAGGGCACCTAACAAAAACAAATCATATACTGCAAATCACACAACACTTGTATCCTAGACAAGGGTCCATCCCTTCTGTCAAGGTACTGCTAATGTGAAGAGTAAATAATTTAATCCACAGATGTACTTTAAGTGTGCTTTGATGCAACTTCAATTACATTCTTTTAACCACCAAATCTTTTTGTTTGTACTTTTATTTGTTTCATTACTGGGGAGTGAACTCACAGTTTCAAGCATGCTTGGTAACTGCTCTACCACTGAGCTGTACCACTGACTGCTTTTAATTTTTTTTTTAATTATGAGACAGGCTCTCACTAAATTGCTTAGGCTGCCTGTAGCCTCCAATCTGCAATCCTCCTGTCTTAGCCTCCTGAGCCAATGGGATTAAATATGTGACCCATGATGCCTAGCTTTTTTTGTTCTTTGAGACAGTGTTTTGCTCTACACCCCAGGCTGGCCTCTAACTCTTCATTTTTCTGCCTCAGCCTGAGAAAACAGGATCACTGGAGTATGCCACCATGGCTGCTTTACCTTAAAATCTTAATTCTAAAGTGAAGAATACACTTTTGAATATATATGTACGTATTTTGTTGCACACAAAATCCTTAAGTTCACCAAAAAGAAAATACTCCCTCAAGCTCATCAAAATATCACCTAATGATTGGAGAAAAACAGCACCATAGAAAACACATTTTTTCTGGTTATTTGTTCATCATCTATTTTAAGAATATTTATTTATTTTTTTATTTACCTAGCCAACTTAGATTGCTATGTGGGTATGCTAGGTGAAGTAACATAATCCCAGTGACAGTCTTACATAGTTTTGTTCTGTGTGCATCTTCAGGAAGAAGTAAATACATATGTTTATGTTAACAGAATGTAACAATTAAGAGCCATGAACATTTACTCCATTTAGTTCCTAACTTGATACTCGCAATTTGATCTCAAACAATTTCCTGAACACCTTCCAAGTCATAGTTTTCTCAGCCAAAATGAGGAATATTAATAGCCCATAGTGATAGGAGTTAGTAAATTTCGGGTAGATTCAGGGAAATGTGGCTTAGAAATAGGGAACCACTGAGGCAAGGTGGTCACCATGCAACCAGTTAGGTCACCTAACATTTGGTCAGACCACATGAGTTTCATTCACCTAAGTCTCCATGGCAATCCACTTGCAAAGCAATCATGAAACAAGCAGCCATTGAAAATCCTATGAAGGTTGCTATGAATCCAACTTAATTCAGTGGTACCTAGCAACAACAACAACAACAACAACAAGTCTCATTCTTCAAAGGATGCAGGTAGTGACCTGGTGAACAGTCCCATTCTTCACTCCCAGTCAACAGTCACCAGATCAACTCTCATTCTTCTAGGAAAAACAAGAACTCTGACCTGGCCTGCAGTCACCTAGCTAATCAATCTCTATGTAGGAATAATAGAAACAACTGCCCTTTGACTCTACTGTGCCAATGTAGACTGGCACTTAACTGAGGACCAAACTACTAAAGCTAGCTTAAAAAATCCAGGCCAAAGAAAGAGAGCATAAAATTTCCAAAGTAACAGCCCTACTGTGGCTACCCAGTCAGAACCCACTCAATTCATAAAAAGGCTTTGTCTATCCTCTCAATAAAATCTTCCTTTCTCTCAATGGCCTTTGCTATCTGTGCATTTATTCTTGGTCGTAGACCTAGGAGTCTAGCACCCAGCACCTGAGGAGAAATTCCAGTCTCAATAGCATTAATTTGATAATAAAATTATATGTAAATGAAATAATATGGATACTATTATACATAAGAGCAATACAGTGGAAACTGTGTCTTTGTCAGGCACTATACGCACACACACACACACACACACACACACACACACACATACACACACACACGAAATTTGGTTGTGTTAACTAAGGTTCCTAGAACATTATTTTGGGGTTGGCGTTTAGCTCAGTTGGTAGAGTACTGGTCTGTGCTCTCTCAGTCTCTGGGTTGGATCATCAGCACAGCAAAACTGGGAGAAAGACCTGGCAGCCCCCTCTCAAAACAATCCTGAAAAAAAAAATCAGCCACTGAACACCCTATTAGGGCCACTATGAGTCAGACCGGCCTGCAGCCATAGCCCTGTGGCATCAGATCCCGTCAGATCTCGGAAGCTAAGCAGGGTCAGGCCTGGTTAGTACCTGGATGGGAGACCGCCTGGGAACACCAGAAGCTGTAGGCTTGGGAGAAGGACCTGGCAAGCCCCTCCCAAAAATCAATCTGCCATTGAAAACCCTATGTACAGCAGAGAAGCACTGACAATAGTGTTTCCCCTGTTGTACAGAGGGTCGCTATGAGTCGGATACCGACTTGACGGCACCTAACAACAACAACAATGAGTCAGACCATACTCAGTGGCAGGCACCTAATAGCAATAGGACATTGTTTGTTGCAGGCTGACTAAAAATTTGTTATCAATTATAATTTCAATATTTCAAAATATGATAGCTTGCTTAAATAAGTTAGAAAATACATCAAATTCTTAGTCAACGAGCAGTTAAAAAACATTACCAGTAAACACACACCTCTTTGTGCACATATACTTGTGCACATACATATACAGAAATCAGGATAGCACATTGAAAGGTTTAAAGAAAAACATTCATTGGTCCTAATGGTCCTAGAAAATAGAAAAAAATATACTTCTAGATTTTATATTTAAAAATAAATAAATGAAGGCATATCAAAGTCTATTAATTTACTAAAAATCTCATAAAAAGGCCCTGGCAGGTACCAGATATTTAACCAACATCCATACAGAGGGTTCTTTCTCCTAATTATACACAGCAGTTTTGCCTATATGAAAGAAGTGACTTTCCTTCATAATTTTCATTACATTTTTCAAAACCTCTCTAAAAATATCACCTGCCTAAAATATATGACAGTGATTGGTGCTGCTGAAAATTTATTACCTTCAGATGATTTTTTTCACTGGATATTAGAATGGAAATTAGAGTTTAATATATTACTGGTTTTATATTTAACTTCTTACAAACAAAGCTGTAATAAATTATTGTACAAGCATAATAAGCAAGTGAAGTCTCTAAGTAATCATAAATAGTAATGACTATCTTCACTATTAGCATTTAAATAATAATTTATGAAAACATAATGAAGTTTTAATCAATCAAAAACACTCCATCAAAAGTTATTTGTTTTGGTAAGGATTTACTCCAGTAAAAGTAAATGTTATTATTTCCAACCTCATGAATGTTTTACTTTTATTTAGGAAAAGGTTATATGAATTTATATATTCAAAATCCAGAGTTTTGGAAAATTCTTCTTACACAGAACAGAAAAAGAAACAGCTGCAATTCAAAACATTTAAAATAATGTCTTAACATATATGAACTGCTGAGTTTTTTCAAGTATTTTAATGGTTATCTATTTAAAAATAGTTACCTTGTAAAATGAAGCTACTGAATTTTTGATAATCACATGCCTTGAACTGGGTGTATACTGTTCATTGTGATTTAAAATGCTTCGTCTATGTTGAGTTTTAAAACAACTAGAGAAAACAGATGTCAGACATCTAATGCTGCTATTCTCAATCAGAGATCATTTTTAGTTTAACTGTTCCTCATCTCAGACTGTAATAAATTTGCTTTCACATGCATTTCTGATCACAAGAACTGCAACCTCGAAAAATGTGAAGCAAGCTGAGATTTGCAAGTGCCCCAGACATTGTTATGCAAAGAAAGTCTCTGTCTCGCCTAAAAGAAAGAATTTAGGTGTTAATTAGGAGTGTGCTTAGAAAGTTCTCTAAGAAGATACAGATTCTTAAAGAACTCCTAAACCTATCAAATAAGCCCAGTGTGGTTAACAGTTTGACAGAGGTGGTAGTCACTCAAAGGCTATTCTTTGTCTTTTATTTTCATGTTTCAGAAAAATATTTCTGAGTGAAAAGGAAGGTAGAGTCTTCTTTATTTTATACTAACATCTACTGATGTCGGCCTTAATTTTAACTTAACATGGGTCCAGTGAGTATGACAATGTTAGATAATGGAGCAGACAGAGCTGGATGACAATGGAGTTCATTAAATTCTACATATGAATTCAAGGAGACTTTCTATAGATTTGTCAAAACGATTTTCTAATCCACAGACTGGAGAAATGAAATATTATTTTATAAGTACAGTTTTTAAAAATTCTTTCACCCTTCACATTCCTTATTAAAACATGTTTACTAACTCATTCTTAACATTTAAAATACTATTTTTGTAACTATATAAAATCATACTATGGTATTATGAATAACAAAAGATTATTTCTCTCTCATCCTCTTTAAGAGAATTTAGTTGCTAAGCTGGCTAGACAGATTATATCAGGAGAGTTTTGCCTATAATATCTTCATGAAACAGGGATCTAAAGTAATACGTATTTCATAATGCACTCCTATAGCATTTTCCATTTTAATCTTGCTTGTACTTTATATCCATTTATATAAATTTATGTGCAATATACAAGTCAAAGAAATACAGTGCTCACAGTGACTGCTAATGAGTTGCATCTTAAAAGAGGAAACAGCATGCTCCTGAATTAAAATATCATTTAATATCTAATAAGTTGTTCTACACCTTTGTGCTATAGCCTCTTGTTAAAATCCATATGTGCCTTGCTATTTTCAGAGTACATTTGTAACAATGGGGTAATCTAATTGGGTTATTTGGTTATAGCCATCCATGGCAGGCCAATTAGTGAGCAGGAATCCAGTTGAAGCACATTTGAGGTGCAGCTTATTTATAACTTGATATTTATGGGAGTACTCAGTAGTAAAACTTGGCCTCATAAAGGACCAAAGTTGCTGTTGCTGCAAACCATGGTATATTGCACCTAAAGGCCGCTTCCTCAATCATATATAAACACAAGAGAAAGACCTAAGTTTTCAAGACTGTTTTTTTTTCTTTTACCTTAGTCACAGTAGAAAAGTCACCAAAATGTGAAAGAAACCAATTCAACTTATTTTATTTAAATGTGCATAGCGGATTAAACCTCAAACTGGTGTATTTTACATAGCAGCTCTACATATCTATTCCAAGTATAAGAAAAATGATTTCAAATCACATTATTATAATTTTGATCCAATTTGGAGCTAGAATTCTACTCCCCAATAAACTGAAAGAAGGAAACACACTAAGACCATGCAAGGAAAGGAAGGAGAAGGGTAGATTACTGGTGGGAATAAAAGTAGTTTTGTGTCTAACTTTCCTCATTCCAACTAGTAATAGCTATAATACCAACTTGAAGAGGTAGTTATCTCTCAGTATGTAAGCTCAGTCATTTCTTTCATTCCACACACAGTGATCAGATTTAAATATGGTTTAACATTAGCACACCCTATTAAAACTACAACTGATTAGCTTGAAAAATGAATGATTCTACAAGTAATGAAATACTTCTGTTTACTAGGTTGGCAAACATATATCCAGTATTCAGTATAACTATTGCCATTGAGGTACTACGTAATTTAAAAAAGACATTCAAAAGCATGTGTTAAAAACACATTGTACCTGATTATTAGTAGTTTTCATGGAATAGAGAAGTCAGGAGAAAATTATTGCAGAACTAAAATTCATTGAACATCCCAAAAACTGATTTAATTTTTGACTTAAACTTCACAAGAAATCTATGGGAATGATAGTAGTATCTGAAATAACCTGAGAGTTTTATATGCTGGGTAATTTACATATAAGGCAAATAGTACATAATTGTGGAATTTAAACCCAGGTCAGCTCTTGATCGAATGTGAATATTAGAAAAAAACTATACATGCATATGAAGTAGTACATACATATGTTTATTAGAAAAAGAAAACAATAAGATCTACTACAGAAGCATAAGCCTCATGAAATATTGGTATTCTCAGCTTACACACTAATTAAGCCAAAAATTAAAGGTAGGTAATTGAGACAGTTACCTCAGAATCTTGGTGTATTTAAGGAAAAATTAAAATTAGGATTCAGAGAACCAGTTTCATATAAAATGAATGAAAGATCTAAAGGAACAACCCAATAATTTTATTTTTAGTTTTAGAGTTCCTCAGGTGATTCTGATGTTCAGTCAGGTTTGGGAACCACTTGTCCCAAGAGTCAAAGCTATGTTATTTTTCCTTAGTACTTATACTCTAAAAGTCCACACTATTAAGACCAGGAAAGGAAAATAATTTTATTGGCAAACTATCTTTGAGTAATATGTAAAGGTTATCAATGTAGGTGATTACTGTTTATGAACACCATGAAAAAGCAAAAATCAGGGCTTTTGCTAGGAATATTATCATTTTTAATATTACTCTATTTCTCTGTAAAAGAGTTAGAGATGAATCCCAATACTGTTATTTGGCAACATATGATGTGGGTACAATTATATAAATTTTCTGCATTTCAGTTTCTTTACCTATGAAAGCAATATCATATCACATATATTGTCACGTTATTGTGTGGTTTGAAAGAATTCATGTGAACATGGTTAGTAAAATGTAAGGACTCATGCAATCATTAGCATTTGTGACTATGATTCATAATAAAAATACTGAAGGTAAAATCATCCCCTTTCATGTTACTTTTATGAAAAGGCTGAGAATACAAACTTCTGATAACAATAGAGTTTGTCCTTGAGAACAATTTTCTATGAAAACTAAACAGAAAATTGAGATTATGGATATTATCTCATTAGTGTTCTCAGTTGATTGACATAAACTATTGCCTGATTTTTCTTTGGCTGTGGATAGTAAATCATTATCTTTAACATTTCTACTTATGTTTAAGTACACTTTAAACAAGATATACTTAATGTACAAGCTGAAAGCCTGGCAAAAGCTTTGTCAGTATATATCACAGATATTATCACGGCTGTTTCCAACTAGAGTAATTATTGGTTACAACTGGAACTATATTTCAATGTGCAAAGCCTCCATCTCCATGAGAAAGGGTGTGATGTTTTCTTTTGGTTGAAAAGATGAAATGAAAGCGGGGGCCTATCAGCCATGGAAAACAGATATAAATGATTTAATATACATATGACATTAAACAAACAAATAAGGTTCTTTTGTACCTGTTATTTCTGATTTGTCAAAATAAAAAAAAAATCAAAGAAGAAAAGTTAAAGTTTTAAATATTTTCCCAAATATATTACTAATATAATATTTTCATGGCACTACCATAGGTAATAGGTTGCATAAAGGTTTATTTGGAGACAGTTCTTTATGGTCTTGTTCCTACTTTTCTGTGAGCAAAAGCAACGATGGCATTTTTTTTTCAGATCACCTTTTCAAGATATTAGTATGGTATACAGCCTTGGAAAGCAGAAAGTCTCTCTGGGGTATAGAAAATATTTGCTAGTAACCTTTGACTCTAGAGATAGGATGGGAGGCTTGCATGTTTTCCAGCCTAAGCACGGGGTTGCTCTTCTATAATGCAATACATCACATGGGCAAGTGCCATTTGAATCTTTTCATGGTTTCCCATGTCCACGAAAACTGACCAAAAAAAAAAAAATGATGACATTACTATTACTGCCATGAGTTCTTAAAATACCATCTCACATTTAAAAGGTCCTTAATTAACATTTACTGTTATTAATATTTCCCCTACATTTCTCTCAGCATGTCATGCTATGGGGAACTGGGTATTGCTGTGATGCTGAAGGCTATGCCATCAGTATCTCAGATACCAGCAGGGGCCACCCATGGTGAACAGGTTTCAGCTGAGTTTCTAGACCAAGACAGACTAGGGAAAAGGAGTCTGAATCTCATTTCTGAATCAATTAGTCATCAAAACCCCTATGAATAGCAGAGAAGCACCCAATAGCAGAGTGCTCAAGAATGGAAGGCATTCGAGAAAGGATGAGTGTAGTATTGCATCCTCAAAGTAGAGTAGACCTTAATGATGGAATCTCCTTTTGCTGATGTGGCATGACTCACAATGAGAAGAAATACAGCAGCTGCAACAATTGGCTCAAACATAAAAAGATTGTGTGCATGACATAGCGTTAGGTGGTGTTTTGATCTATTGTGCGTAGCATTGCTCTGAGTCAGACCCAATTCGATGGCACCTAACAACAAATTATTACTATTTACAGTTACAAATTGAAGTGAGAGAAGTATAAAAATAAAACTATAATTTTATCCACTACATATGTTATCATTTTTTATTTTGGGATTTTATTTTCATAATTATAAACACATAGAGAACCACCCCTTGAAGATTTTTCTTATGATGTTTTGTTTTTTGTGGTGCTGGTAATTAAATCCAGGACTTCAAGAATGCAAGACAAATGTTCTACTACTAAAATACATCCCTAGTAAAGAAAATCTTTTAAGAAAGTATAACATAGGTCATTTTTGTTTTTGTTTTTGTTTTGTTTTTGGCTCATTTGACTGCAAGGAATGTAGATCAGCCATAGTTTAAACTCTGCCTCTTTCTTACAAATGGCACAGAGATTTTAAATAGTGAGATTTTCAAGATGGCCTATAGGAATGAAAATTTTGGATAATGATGCCACTTATACCTCATTTATTCAATTCTTGGGTATAAAGCAGCCATGTAAGCTGGTTTGATGTTGTTGATGTTAGATACTGTCAAATCAGCTCCAATTCACAAAACCCTATGTACCAATGAAGAAAACACTTCCAGGCACTGTGCCATGCCTGCCACTATGTCAGTGCTTCTCTAATATTCATAGGATTTTCAATAGCTAATTGTTTCAAAATTGTTTCAGGAGTAGGTGGTCAGGTCCTTCTCCCATTTTTGTGCTGCTGGGGATCAAATGTGGGACCACAGAAAATGGTTTGATATGGCATAGTGAAGCACACTTTCCATTCTTTGGTGGTATTTTGCCAGCCTGCAAAAGTTTCTGAATACTTTCAATAAATAATATTGCATAATCATATAGTTCCTTCAGAGTCTTCACTATTGATCCTTTGTAGCAATTCAGATTTGTGGTTAGATGGACTTGCACGAAGAAAGGGACATTTAAGCTGTACCATACCATCTTCAGGAACCAATTCTTCCAGTGGTGAAAGCAGGGAAGAAGGATGGAGAGGCAGATATACTACATGATCAGATGCCTATTGGTGTGGTATATAACTCCGGTCTATAGTTTCATTTAACTGCAGCCATACAACTGTGGCATTGGATCTTGTCAGATCTTGGAAGTTAAGCAGGGTACAACCTGGTGAATACTTGAATGGGAGACCGCCTGGGAACACCAGGAGGTATAAGCTTGGGAGAAGGACCCAGAACCCACTCCCAAAAAATCAATCTGCCATTGAAAACCCTATGAATAGCAGAGAACTACTGATAAAAGTGTTTCACCTTTTCTACATAGGGTCACTATGAGTTGGACACCACGTCACTGGCACCTAACAAGAATATAGTGTCATTTATCCTGATACTAATAGGCTGCCTGTAGGATAGGTGCATGGTGTTCTTGGGTAATTTTAAGATTTACCTTTGTCTTTACTGATGCTAAGGGCCCTCTTTGAGCTAGTTTCTCTTCAATTTTTCCATTACTAAGAGTACCACTTAGTTGTGTGTGGTAGTTGTGATATTTTGCCAATTTCTAGCCTATATCCTAGAAGTGATAACACAAAGTCACTGCTTCCCTACTTAAGGCAAACTAAGAGCAATTCTCCAAGGAGAGTACCCTCTTCCCCTCGACTAGGGTACCCCAGGTAGAAAGAATGCTTCACCTCAGCTACTGCCCTTCCCACCGGGTATACCACAATTTTTGTTCTTTTCCAGATTTCTTATATGACTAAATTTAACTCTATGGGGTATTATGAGTCAATCATAAATAGTGGCTGGGAGATCTTGCAGGTGTCTAAAGGTTCCAGTGCAGCAATTTGTAGTATATGGGTAGTCTCTTGCTTTTTAGCATTAGACTTCATCTGTTTTCCTTGACCAAAGTGTCAAATTCAACAACCTCATACAATGATACCATGTTAAAAATACAATACTTATTTTAAAACATTAGATAACTCAAGCTATAGCATGATGTTTGGGACTGCCTATAGAAAAATACAAGTTCAAGAAACATTATACTGTAAAAATATTTATTGTTGTTTTTCATATATTCACACAACTAATGACCTGCCTTTCTCCTGCTTTTTCCTATTTGGTTGCAATTGCAAATAAGCAAGGTAGAGAAGGACATAATCAATATTTTGCTTTTCTCCTTTGTTTAACCATTACTGTTGTTTGAAAACCACAGCTCTGAAAAGTATTATCCTTGATAAATTAAGTAGAAGAAAATTGTACTGAGTACTTCAGATGAGAACAGAATCTTTGACTAGGACAGGCAAATGTCAAGCACACAATTCTTCCCTGAATTGTTATACCACATTTATAAACCACTTGTGAATTTTTAGCATATATTTTCATGTATACATATATAACAGTATACATACACTATCATTAAAAAGTAGGAGTGAACATACACGCTCCCCTCAAAAAAATTAATGGCATCACATATTTTCAACAGAATTTTTTAAACTGGTTTAAATACAGCATAAATGGAATGAATAATTTTGCACTTTGAAGGACAAAATTTCTTATTACAATTTGTTGACTGCTCCTGAGTACCAAAGGCATAACTCAGGTACTACAAATACTTATCCTGAGGTCAAAGAAGGAGAATCTCAGTGTTTAGAATCTCAGAGTTTAGAAACAGTGTAGGTGGGATGAAGGTGGTCATAGTGAAAAACATTTATCAGAATATAAATTGATATTCTAGTAGTGTGTCTTCCAGTAATTTTACTCAAAACAAACCCAATTCCCGCAGGGACTGCTAATCACAAAGAAACATAATCCATTTTTAAAAATTTTGTCTGAATGGCATTTCTCCATAGGTGTTCAGCCACAGAAAGCTATGAACCTTAAGTTCTGATGTAGCCACAGCCTTCTTCAAGCTGTGCTTGTTTCTATCAGACTGCATCATCCTCACATTAGGGAGTATATCATTATGCTTTCATTCCCAGTTGAGGCACAGTGGCCCTCTTGTAACAGGGAGCCACACAGGGACTTTATAGAGTAATTTCTTTTGCTTTCATATTCTCAGTCTGTGAATATATCAAACAAACTCTTCCATTTCTGATTAGTGAAGGCATGGGTGAAAGCTCAAATTTCTTATATCCCTCAGGAGAATGGAAAATATAGGCTAAATTCTCATCATATGATTGACTTAACGAAGTTATCTGCAAACCCCAATGGAGGTAACATAATGAATGAGTGAATGAGTACCTGTGAAATGGTTCCTAAGTCATCTAGTAGCTCTGGACAATAAAATATGTCTTTTTGATATGCATTGCAAACATTTCTAACTACTGTATTATACAACTGTTGACTACATGTCATTAGACATGATTTTGAAGGCCAAAAGAATAATATTTCATGGAACCAAAACCACAAAGTAATTTAAAAGTCAATAACTCCCACTCAGAAAACAGTTTTGACCTGTTTTGAGAAATAAATGGAAGAAATACATTAGACTTAAATCCAGTACTCCCTTTGTAAGAGTTGTAGCCTATTTTTGTTGCTGTTGTTTAAGTTTTCCAAGTGGATTTTAAAAGTTTGTTAATGTTATTAACATGGGGTACTAATATATTTTTCCCTGGGAGATGACTAAGCACTTAGAGAAAAAATAAAAATAAAAAAAAAAGGAACAAAGTCTTTCTTAGACGTCCCAAGAGGAACTTCCCAAGGACAAGGCTGATCTTTAACATTTTTCATTTTATGTGATCAAAGCTTGAGCTAACTGGACTATAAAGACAAAACTTGATCCATTTGAGGACCCTGACAGCGCCAGCTTTATGGAAGGGAGTAGATTAAAGAGAAACTGAGATCTCTTGGGAATAGAGAATGAGTATCTGAAGGAATACTTTTACATTCACAATAATAAAATATCTGATAATAAACCTTAAGAGTTGGGTATATGTTGAAGTAGAAATGTTAAAGCAAATAAAACAGAATCACTAAATATTATAGGAAAAAAATATATATGAAAAGAAATTTCATAAATAAATCTTTCAAAATTTAAATAATTGGTATTGAAGTAGAAAATTATTTCTTATGCTACCACTGTCATTTATAGTCCACAGTCATCTTTTGGGCTGAAAAATTACATTTTGGTATTAAAATAGGGTAATTTTTCACTAACTAAAAATTAATTTTTCTTAGAAAAATTCAGAAGCCTTAAATTATCTTATTTTTCAGGTATATTTAATGGTAAAAGATTCTCAAGAAACATCTCATCTGATCACATTTAGGGAACTCAGTGGAAATTTTATTGTTTAAAATAGTTTTGTTGTAATATACCAGGAATAATAGTGGTCTAGATGAAAAATGATGTTCTACCCTCTGTGGATCTATATCCACACACTTATACTCACACATGACTCATTCACATTCTCACACACTGGTGAGTTGGGTTAGAAGAGTGAAAGAAAAAAGAATGAACTATGAAGGACTGCTTTCTCTGTGCCTCACATAGACCTTTTGCAAGCCTTCACTCTCTTGAGATTCATTCACTACTTTTGTTCCTGCTGTAGTTTCTGCCTTGTCTTATTGACATGGACATGCCCTTTTCCCATCAATCTCCTTGTATCTTAAGTTCTTTTCCTTTTATTTTCAAAATCGTGATTATTATCTCACTTAATTTTATCACATTCCAAATTTAAACCCTCATCACAAAAAACAGTAGAACTCAGGAGTTAAAAGTATGCATTTTTTTGCAGTTGTGCATGTATGGATTGAAATCTAAATCCAGAAAAAAACCTACATCATACTCACTGACTTATTTTGCAAGACAAATTATCAATTGTATATACAGGAATGTGTAAATGAATACCTACCACATTAGGGTTAATTAAGATTGAGTATAATAATGTGTATTAAACACCCTGCATAAACATAAAATTTTATAAATAGTCCATAAATAAATGCTGTTATTATCATATCTAGATATCTTCCAAATCATTGACTTTACTCTGATCTTTCTTTCTATACCTTTTTAACTACCTATAGGGCACTTTAACTCAAATTGACCAATTCAGAACTGAACACATCATTTCCTAAACCATATCCACGTCCTTCATTTTCTGGGGTTAGGCTTAAACCTTGAAGGCATCCTTCTCACATTCTTTCACGTTTCATTACTTCTATTTAATCAGTGACTAAGTCATGGAGCATTTTCTAAAACGTGTCTACATTTCAGTCATAGACTACTATAAATGTCTCCTAACTATATTTCAGAGTTTTAGGCCTGCTTGACTTTTCGTCTTTGAAAGTACAGCTCAGAGAATATATCTCCCTTGATTGAACAGTTCTGATGACCACACTGACTACTGATTGTGAGCACTGTGGGATTTCAAGCAAATGTTCAAGGTCTTCTCCAAAATTTCCCTCCTCCTCTCAGCACACAGAATTGCATTCCTACTTTTTGTGAGACAGGTATATAACATCTTCATTAGTTTGTGCTCATCAATATTAGGTAAGTTAAATTCCATTGTAATACAAAAAAATAATCTGGGATATCAGTCTGTCAACTTTTAAAATATTCTCTTCTTACTTTCAATTATTTAAAGTTAAATACATCAATTATCTTTTAAAATAATTACCTTAAAAGGTCAAGTAAGAAACTGTTTTTTAAAAAAGTTTAAGAATTTACTGGCATATATGGCTAAAATTAATAAAATTCATTGGAATATTCTTATAAAAAAGAAAGAATAGTTGGAAAGTGATTTAAAATTCTATTTTGAAAACAGCCCACAGTTGTACCACTGTGGCATCTGATCCTGTTAGATCTTGGAAGCTAAGCAGCGTCAGGCCTGGTTATTACTTGGATGGGGGTCTGTCTGGGAGCACCAAATACTATAGGCTTGGGTGAAGGACCCAGCAACCCACTACTAAAAAACAATCTGCCATTGAAAACCCTATGAACAGCAGAGAAGCACAACAATAATGTTTCTTCTGTTGTACATAGGGTCTCTGAGTTGGACACCAACTGGATGGCACCTAACAACAACATTCTGAAAACAGAATCAAGGAATATCAAAATGGTAAGAAGTACAAACAAAATGTGCTCAAGTTTAAACAATCCTGGGATGTTATGAGGTCATAATGGAAGTAATGAATCAGATTTTGCATTCTCATTCTCCTAAAGTAAATGTTCCAAAATGATACCTTCCCCCAACATCTCTGAAGGTCTCAAGGTCTTTCTCATTTGTGCTCACAAAACAATCCATTTCTACAATGTTGCTTCTATGTTGTTGAGCACAGCAGAATTTCAACATCAAATTCTACTGCTAACCCCAAGTTCTCATCACTCCAGTATAACATGATGCCATTTCCAAATCTGTCTTGCCTCTTCACTTAAATAATATTTCAGTAATAAATATGACAATATTTAAAGCATTTTTCTTTCTCCAATTTCTAGGTTATATTCTTTGTGTTCTCATGTGCAAAATTTCACTTTAGAAGGACTCCATCTTCCATGTGAGTCCTCTAATGCATATGGATAACTGTGTGCTGCTAGTCCACTGTGTATTGGACATATTTAATTCTGCATTATACACAGCATGGAAAATTTTGCTACAGATAAAGGCATCAACCATTTTTGTCACTTAAAGCATAGAACAATGGTAGAATTATGCTAAAAACATATCACATAGATAGGTTTCATTTTGGTTCTTCTTGGATAGGAAACACCATTATAGATAATTTGATCTGTGAAAGTTTTATGAAACAAAAATACTTATGTATACACCATGATTTACAAGCTTAATTGAATTCCAACTTGGACATGTTCATAAGTCAAATTTGTAAGGTACAGAAGAGTTTCTGGTGATTGATGAGAAATGATATTTTGTGAGAATGACCTATCTGTGATTAACTATGGGACATCTGAATACCATATGGCAAAATTTGAGTCAGAAGTATGGCTGTTTATAGGGTAAACATCCTAATTACACATTAAAACTATATGACAATCAAAGTAAATGTTGTTGTTGTTGTTGTTAGGTGCGTCTGATTCAGAGTGACCCTACATACAGCAGGCAAAACACTGTCAGTGCTTCACTGCTCTTCAGAGAGTATTCAATGGCTGATTGTTTTATGGGAGTGGGTTGCCAGGTCCTTTTCCCAGGCCTACAGCACCCAGTGTTCCCAGGGTCTCCCATTCAAGTACTAACCAGGCCATAACATGCTTCCAAGCTTCCAAGACCTGAAGGGATTGGACCTTACAGTGGTATAGCTGCAGGCGAAGAGTCATACAACAAAATGTTTAAAATTTTATCTCCTTGATCTCTACTTCTTACAATATATGTTTGTTATTATTAGGTGCCATGAAATCTAGTCAAGTCAGACTTACAGAGACCCTCCTGGTTTTTCAATGGCTGATTGTTTTGGGAGAGGGCTACCAGGTCCTTCTCCCATTTTTGTGGTTCTGAGGATTGAACCTAGGGCTTCAGAGAGCACAAAGCAGCACTCTACCAACTGAGCTAAACCCCACATCCTTTAAATTAAATAGCATTTATTTATTTGTCTGTTTGTTTGTTTAGCAGTACTTAGGCATTGAACCCAGCACTTCACTTATACTTTGCAAGTGCTGTACCACTGAGCTGCACCCCCTAGTCCATTTTTAAAAATTTTTTATCTTCATTCAGTGTCTCACGAATTTACACAGACTGCCTCTGTCCTTGAATTGGCCTCAATCCTCATGGATCAGCCTCCCAAATCGCTGGCATAACAGCCATGCACCACTGTGCCCAGCTCAAGTTTAATAGCACTTACTCATTCTACATTTCCATAAAATTTGTTTGGCAAACATCTATGTCGATATCAAGAATCATAATTTCAGTTTTTTCCCCATGATGAGAATATACAAATTATAATTTATCTACATCTTCTATTAATTGTGCCTCTCATACAACCTGGATGTGTGCCAGATGAATTTTGAAAATATAGCAGCCCAATGACAATAATTTGGGGAAATGTTCTTAGCTTCTCATGATTTTTTTCTCTCTTGTTATTCTGGCATTGACTGTCTTTCATTCTAGACTTTTCATTAGGATGCTTGTACAGTAAAGCCATCCAAAGTAAAGGGTAGGTTTGCTCAAAGCTTATTTATTTACAGAATTAAAAGTAAGTATGTTTATGGCTATTTATTAAAGACTTGGATTCTCTAGGCACATAGTTCTGAAATGTACACTGAATGTGCTCTCATTTACCTGGGTCAATATGTGTCACTCCTACA
>VMDO01030344.1:0-21421 GCA_007922755.1 Pedetes capensis | reverse complement strand
AAGCAGGGTCGGGCCTGGTTAGTACTTGGATGGGAGACCGCCAGGGAACACCAGATACTGTAGGCTTGGGAGAAGGACCTGGCAACCCCCTCCCAAAAATCAATCTGCCATTGAAAACCCTATGAACAGCAGAGAAGCACTGACAATAGTGTTTCACCTGTTGTATACAGGGTCGCTATGAGTCGGATACCGACTCGACTGCACCTAACAACAACAACAAGCCAAGCACAGAGAGACAAATACTTCATGAGCTCAGTCATATAGAATCAAGAAAGGGTGCTCTCAGATAAATTGAGAGTCAAATGGTGGTTAGCAGAGGCTGGGAGAGTATGGAGGCGGGAGGGCTAGAGAGGGATGCTCCCTGGGCACTAAGTTACAGTTGGATGGGAGTGAGAAGTTCTGCTGTACTCTTGCGCAGTGTGATGCCTATGGGTCATGATAATGTACTGTATATTTCAAAGGGCTAGAAGAAGGGAGTTTAAATATTTGCACCATAAACAAATGATAAACTTTTGCAGAGAAAGATTATGTTTACCCAGATTTAAACTTTGCCTGCAGCGGTAGCCCTGTGGCATCCGATCCCGTCAAATCTCAGAAGCTAAGCAGGGTCGGGCCTGGTTAGTACCTGGATGGGAGACCACCCGGGAAAACCAGAAGCTGTAGGCTTGGGAGAAGGACCTGGCAACCCCCTCCCAAAAATCAATCTGCCATTGAAAACCCTATGGACAGCAGAGAAGCATTGATAATAGCGTTTCCCCTGTTGTACAGAGGGTCACTATGAGTTGGATACCGACTTGACAGCACCTAACAACAACAACAACAACAACAACAACAACGTATACATGTACTGACAAATCACACGGTACCCGTCTATGAGCTAAAATGCATTTTTAAAGAAGTGTGAATCTCTTCTCTTTTGTCCCCTCTCCCCTCTGCCAGCTGGGTGGACTTAAAGGTCCTAGGGATGGAAAAACACCAACATGGAAGAGGATCTACATCTCTAAATATGGCCTGAAGAAAAGCCACCTGATCTGGGTATTTATTGTAGCACGGGCCTGTAATCCCAGCAGGGGAGAAACTGAGGCAGCAGGTTCATGAATTTAAGACCAACCTGGGGATACCAGCAAGTTCCACAGACCCCGTCTCCAAAAACAAAACAAAAATCTTGTTTGGACTCTTACAGGAGGAATAAGAAAGAAGTGTCTTATGAGCTACTAAAATATTGAGGCTTATTTGTTACAGCATCTAGAATTATTATAATTAAATCGTCTACTTTCTCTTTCTTTGTCAGATAAGGAAAGTGAGGCTCAAAATGGTCAATTAAACTTGACAAGGATACACTGCTAGAAATGCACTGATGTCCACGGATTTCTTCTTTTTTTTTTTTTTCCAGTACTGGGGGTTGAACCCAGGGCCTCGCGCCTGCATGCTTTACAAGTGCTGGACCACTAAGCTGCGCCCCCAGCCCATTTTTTTTACTTTTTTGAGACAGGGTCTCGCTAAATTCCACAGACTACCTCTGGTCTCGAACTTGCGATCCTCCTGCCTCCACCTCCCAAGCCGCTGGGATTACAGGCGTGTGCCACCACGCTCAGCTCCACTGGTTTCTTAAAAAGTTTCTGAAGTCTGAGTTTTCCAGAATACCTCACTGCCAACGTGCACAGAGCCTAAGTGCTCAAATAGTCTGCAAGAAAAGTTCAGGGCAAAATACACCAATAGAGCTGAGCTGCATGTCCCCCAGGTGTCCTGGCTGAGTTCCCATTTCTTGGCCAGTCCGCCTAGAACTTCATTTTCAGTGGAAACAGAAGGTGAATGTAATCACAGACATCACTAACCATTCTCAAAGCCATGCGGTGACTTTGCAAAGAGCTAAAAAGCCCAACTTCTCCGCCCCCTGGGCTCCTCCCCACCCCCCCATCCCCAGTCTGTGTTCTCTGCTCAGTTCATTATCAGCACCGCCCACAGCCAGACAGGGCCAGGCTGCTTCACAGAAGCCAGAGAACTTATCAGAAATAACGACTTGATTTGACAGTGAGGCCAGATGTGCAGAGAGGGACATTTCCAAAGCCTCACTTCTCGGCTCCAAATTAGTCAGCTGCTAGCAACGATGAGAGTCAGGGGACATCACAAAATGATGACCTTCCTGTCCACCTCCATGAAGGGGGGGACTCTTTGAACCCCCCTAAGGGGATTCTAGAATGTGAGCACTGATTGAGAGCTTCAAACTAGTGGCTAGCCTGCTGCTTGTTGTTGTTGTTAGGTGCCATCGAGTCGGTATCCAACTCATAGCGACCCTCATAGGGTTTTCATTGACTGACTATTTCAGGATTGCCTTGGGAGTGGATTGCCAGGTCCTTCTTCCATTTTTGCCGTGCTGGGAATTGAACTCGAGACCTCAGAGACTGCAGCGCAGCGCTCTACCCACTGAGCTAAATCCCAGCCCAGCCTGCTGCTTAGGGAGAATAAACTTCCCGAGAAAAAACTAGGTACAATGTCCAGCCACACTCTGGACCTGTGCACCTGCTATGCCAGGCAGTCATCTAAACCCTGAGGGGTCAGATGCAGAAAAGATGCACTCACTCACCTCCAAATGCCAGAGCTAATGAGAGACACAGACACATTCATTTCAGGCCCAGATACATCCTTCAAAGGCCCGTGAACTCTTGGGTCGCCATTGCTCACTGGACCAGCTACCACAGCAATTGTGATAGCCCGTTGGTCCTCATGTCTATCTCATTTCCCAGAAGACTGAAGATTTCTATAAAGGCCTCTCCGGCTATGGGACTCTAGCATTTCACTCAAGAGTTTCAGGATGTGCTGTTTACAGTGAATTAGGATGAATGAATGAATGAATCACTCGACATACACAAACTAAAAGCCCCATTTCCCAACCCCAAGGCAGTGACTGGAGCTTGACACTCAGCAGAGATGGGTCAGTGACCACAGAGTCCCCACTCCTCGCAGGCTGGGTGCAATCCAGAGTTAATGCTCATGGCAGCCTTATAAGGAAACCACGAGCATTTTCCCCATTTCAAAGAGGAGGAGGTAGAAACAGGCACAGAGGAGCAGAGGTGGCCTGTCATCTCTGGACCAGGCACTGGGCTGCAGTGCACGTGGCAGGCAAAAACATCGCCCTGCAGGAGCTGGACCTTACTTAGTTTCTGCCATGGCAGTGAGATCGAGTGCGTGACGTTCAAGGCAGGACACGTCACACCAGGTTTCCCTCACCCCTCCCACAAAGCTCAGTGCTTGGCCTGGGGTAGATGCTTCGTGATGGTATCTGTAAATCTACGGCAGAAAATCAAGACCCCTCCCACGCCTGCTGGCCCCCTCAGAGGAAACTCACAGGCATTGGCTGACAGGTAGCCCCTTGCCTTTCTACATGGCAAAGGCCCACTTGCTGATAATTAAGGAGAATCACCAATGGTCTTTTGGGAGAAGGACCTGGCACCCCAATTCCAAAAATCAATCCACCATTGAAAACCCTATGAGCAACAGAGAAGCAATGACAATAATAGTGTTTCCCCTGTTGTATGTAGAGTCACTATGAGTCGGATACTGACTTGACAGCACCTAACAACAACCACCACCACCAATGGTCTTGGAGACTAGAGCCATCCAAGCCACTGTGACTCTATTCTAGTACAGAAAAGGTGACCAGGAACCAGACTGGACTTCTGATGATGACTTACCACCAAAGTCCCAGGTCTTGTTGACAGGCTAAGTCGGTAGAAGTTCAATTTGGTGAAGCAGCAGCTGGCCGCTGCATTGCTGTCTAATGATCTGTGGTCCAGCGAGTGTGGTCCTAGCGCGAACTGAAAGCGAGACCTTTTACACTGTAGTAGATGAAAACACCATGGAGTTTACCCGGAGGCAACAATTTGGAGGTGTTTTCCTAAAATTGGACTGCAGTAGGTACTGAGATAACTGTGCCATTCAGTTTTAAAAGGTTGCCTAAAGCTCCTGCCATGGAAGCAGGACTGTGAGACAGGACATGGTTCTAGGTAGACATCAGTGACATGAAGGCACAGCCATCAGGATGGCCAGTGGAGGCTCTACTACAGTACCAGAAGGCAGCCGAACAGAGCCCTGGCTCAGCAGAACCGCATCTTCTCTTTCTGTCTTCCTGTCAATCTATTCAGCACTTGCCAAAGGATTCTTGCTGCTCGGCCCTGGAAATACTTATCTTTTTTATCAGTTGACTTTCCGAAATCATGACTTACTATGCCAAGATTCTTACTAGAATCTATTTCCTGTACCAGAATCTTATCAGTAAGAAAGTTAGAGAGATTGGGTGCCAAACTATGCACCAAGATATGTGGATATATGAAACTCGAGCAGAATTAGCATTCCATGTTAGACATGATGTGGTTCACCCCTTCGGTCTTCTCAAGCGCTAAAGGCAAGGGCTGTACTACGCGGTCATTGCCTGTCTATGTTTATGTTGCTCATATTCACATAAGGATACATAATGATTTGCACAACCATTGCTTACATTTACCAAGTGTTAGGTGATTCTTCAATGTTTCTACAGTCTCATGTTGTATTTTTTTAAGTCAATTTTGAAAAAACAGAGTATTGTCTGGCTAAAGGTCCATTTAATAACATCTGTATATCTTTAATGCCTTTGGACCAAAAAAAGGTTTATAATTCAATTCATGTTTCTTGTATGGGTGCAATTTAACAGGGAGGGCTTGAACAAGGACTATTCAATTGTTCTTCTATGCACCAGGGTCTTATGCAGGACATATAGAATATGCCCTTTTTGGAACCAATAGTTTAAAAAAGAAAGCTATGGCTGGGTAGGGTGGTATACACCTGTAATCCCAACAATGTGGAAGTCAGAGACAGGAGGATCGAGAGTTCGAGGACAGAGGCAGCCTACACAACTTAGTGAGACCATGACTCGAGATAGAAAACAAAAAAATGGGGGTGCAGCCCAGTAATAGAGCACTTGGAAAGTAATATGCGAAACCGTGGGTTCAATCCCCAAGTACCAGGGGGAGAAGCAGAGAGAGAGAGAGAGAGAGAGGGAGAGACAGACAGACAGACAGACAGACAGACAGACAGAGACAGAGACACTTTTGTTATGTGATGCTTTTTTGATGGTAGCTAAAGCAACTTTTGGGCTGGGGTTTAGCTCAGTTGGTAGAGCGTCGCTCTGCAGTCTCTGAGGTCCTGAGTTCAATTCCCAGCACCGCAAAAATGGGAGAAGGCAATCCACTCCCAAGGCAATCCACTCCCAAGGCAATCCCAAAACAGTCAGCCACTGAAAACCCTATGAGGGTCACTATGAGTCAGACATGACTTGACGGCACCTAACAGCAACAACAAAGCAACTTTTAATCACAAAATTTCCGAACGTCTTGTCATTTCTTTTACCGTACTTACTGGAAGGTTGCTACATTTGTTGAAAGGTTGATTTTTTTCCCTCCCTCGTTTCCTCACCCTTGCACCCCAAAAATGTTTCTGTTATTGAATTCAGGAGATATCTACTGTATTCCATGCTTTTGAGCTATGTAACTTCATATTTGCATACTTCATAATTAGCTTGATTATGTCACTGGGAAGATGGTGATAGATATTAATGCTCATTCAATCATATGTTTATAATGTCTGGGAATACGTGGCCATAATTCTGTGGTAGAAATAGTTTGTCAGCATTGAGCAGCTTGCAAAACCCACGGCAAGAGCTCAAACATCTAAATGAACACTGAAATAAAAAGAGCACCTGAAGCCCACCTGAACTTCCGTTTCCCAGACAGGCCCCAGCCCACAGCAAGCCCCATAACCTCAGGGGCTGAGTGGCAGAAGGACACAGCATGTGACTATTTTGCCCAGCACAGTCAAGGTTTGACAAAGATGCCCACAGACTCCATCTTTACTATCATCGCCATCATTATAGTCATTGCTGAACACTCAACCCTCCATCCAAGGCAGAGAGATCCAAAGGCCCAGATGGACTTCACATTTAGGAGCTAGAAGAGGTACCAGGGCATCCCAAAATACTGAAGGAAGTGGTAGCCAACATGTCAGAGAAAGAGTCCCGGAAAGAGTAAGGAACCAGGCTGAGCAAATTGAACAAGTGATTGATCTCTTATGAGCTATTCAGGAACGACCCACAGCCTCCGGGTCCAATCTTTTTCCATCAGTTTTCTGATCAATAAACTGGAAGATGGTCACCTAGTAGCAACATGTGTAATAGCTCAGGGCACGCAGTAGGTGTGCACTCCAGAGATATTACGTCTAATTTTGCATCTCTCTTCTCACATCAAGCAGTGTCTGCTCTAAAACTAAACCAGTCTATAAAATGGAAAAAAAGAATTTTTTTCATATGGAAAAAGAAACTCTCCAGTAACTACAAAAGTCTCCTGACTGTTAAACCTTCCTGAGAAGACTAATGACAGCTCACTCATTAATTGGGTTGAGATACCTAACACCACTGAATGAGTCACAGTTCCTTAATCAACTGAATGTGATAACAAATTTCCAATTGATACTCCTCTGGAGAGACTGGGGCTGGGATTTAGCTCAGTTGGTAGAGCGCTGCTCTGCAGTCTCTGAAGTCCTGAGTTCAATTCCCAGCACCGCAAAATGGGAGAAGGACGTGGCAATCCACTCCCAAGGCAATCCTGAAACAATCAGCCATTGAAAACCCTATGAGGGTCGCTATGAGTTGGACTCAACTCGATGGCACCTAACAACAAAAACAACTGGAGAGACTCAAATAACGCAGAGTTTAGAGGAAAGTTCTCCCTCAAGTTTTCAAAGGCAAACAACTGTCAGCTTCACTGGGTAAAGGTAAGAGGAGCCAGCTGGTGTCACCAAACCAGCTTGGACGCCAGGCCTCCTCTGCCTCTGCAACTTACATACTTTGTGCAAGATGGGATGTGAGAAAATGGTTAATGGAGTGAAAAAGAGGTGAGTGTCCCTCACACAACATGGTTTGCACAGCAGGTCTGCACAGGAAAACACACCAGGGAGACCTGGGTAAGGAGGCATCAGAATTCAACACGCGGACGCGCAAGCACGCCCTTACACCCACCCCACGTTCTGATGATTTTCCCATCACAGTACTAACACATGCTCTTTATTTAAAAAAAAAGAAAATACCAAAAAGTAAAAGCCCTTACTATATCACACCTTCCAATCACATTTCCCAGAAATGTCTGTTAACAGGAAACACATCCCCTTCTCAGAATATCTCCCATGTATAGATAAATATGTATACTGACTACATTGTTCTGCCTTGTTTATGCAAAAATGGGCCAATTCTGTACAAATGGTACCACAACTAACTTGTCTTTTTCAATTAATTGATAAAAGATACTAATTCATGTTAGCACACATAAATCTGTCATTTTATTGTATATTTATTTTTACTTTTCATTTTGAGATTTTCTCATGCTTATAAAATAAGAGCTTAAGAAATACATAGAATTCCTATGTAGCCTTGTGATTTCCCAAATATTGGCTTCTTATATTATCACAGTATAATTATCAAATTATATCAGGAAATTTAATTTTAGTACAATACTACTGCTTAATCAAAAGGCTTCTTTCAAATTCACCATTAATATCTTTTTTCCAATACAGATCCGATCTAAGGTCACATGTTGCATGTAGCTGATGTGTCCCTTAGTCTCTTTTAATGTGGAATCATTCCTTAGTCATTTGGTGCCCTGACCAGTTATTCAGCAGAATGTACATACACCAAGTTGGGCTCGTCTGATATTTACACCTTTTTAAATTCAGGTAATGCACTTCTGGCAAGAATAACACAGAAGCCATTGTTGATTCCAAGGCTGGAGCAGACAAAACATGCAAAAACATGATGAACCTGGGCCAAAATATAAGACAGAGCTTGAAAATAGCAGGGAAATGTCAAAATCCACGACGTGGAACCCAACTTGAAGGGCACGCTAATGGCCAAATCTAGGAAAATCTGAGCAACAAAATAATTATAATCATAAATGGTGACCAATATAATAGGAATTGATGAGTCCCTACTGATATAAATAATTTAGTTTTTTAATGGAAAAGAAGGTTCTTCTTTACAGTAAAATACGAACTGATAAATGCAGAAATCATGATGGAAAAAGAAACTCATTAGCAAACACCAGAGAACTATCTCAGGCAAGAAGTCTCAATGGGTATTAAAATTAGTTCAGGGAAGGTATGATGAGAAACAAGATATTTATACAATTCTAGAGTACCTTCCAACAAGATGTCTACAAAGAGAAAAACAGATACTTTTTAGCAGAGCTAATTGGCAGGCACCACCCTTCTTCAAGTGATGGGAATGGACAACCTCAGCAAGAGGACAAACCATCCCTGCATGCCCCTGACCTCATGCACCAAGGAGGACATAAGATCTCTTGGCTTTTAGGGACTGCTGAGCACGGCACTGCTGGCCAGTTAGGCTGTCCTTGAGACCTGCCATTATATTGAGGCCTGGAATGAACAGAGATTGAAACTATCACACTATCTCCAGGCAGGACAGATTCCTAGAAGCAAGACCATGGGGCCAAAGGCTGGGTACACTCTAACCTTGGAAAGGTCCCGCCAAGCCTTCCTTTGAAAAGGGTGATCCAACCCCTCACCCTCCTCCCCCAGCAGTGCACAGCAGTAGACTCCCAGAAGCCTAAAGCTGAAGCAAGGAAGCCAGACACAGCTCAGTTAGCATCTGGGTAGGCACAGCGGCTGGGAGCCAGGCGAGCAGGAAGCACTGGAAGCTGCTGGACATGGAGGGACTGAGGTTTACCAAGGACAGAGCGGCAGGCTATAACACGAGGCACAGGTCCAGAAGAGTCCAGGGAGGAGGGGGCAGGACGACCATATCTGTAAGACGCCATTGCTAAGGTGGGCTATTTGGGAATGACTCAAGAACTTGAACCTGCACCCAGCCCCACCTGGCCTCATTTCCATCCTCTGATCATAGCTTAAAAGCTAAACCAATGCAAATATAGGAGCCACGTTCCTAGGCAAACATGTTCATGGTAATACCAACCTTCGTGTTGAATTTTACGACACACTTTGCATCACTTTAGGGGCATTTCACAGCTTTCAGAAAGGCATTTTTGTCTTTCCAGGTAACAGTGGGAATTCAGAGAGGACAAGTGACTTGGCCACGTCTGCACAGCTACAGAGGAAGAAAGGTGCTTGGTATCAGAAAAGCTACTGCAGGATTAGTCTGGAGGACAGTCTCTGTCCTGGCCTAGGTCTCTCTCTCTTGGCAGGGCCAGTATTGTACTGAGGGCACCCATTCCTTATCTATCTCATTTGCCTCTAAAGCCACCCAGTGAAGCAGGTACCATTGTTAGTCCATTTTGCAAAAGGGAAACCTGAGATTTTGCTCAAAGCCTGCAACCTAGGGGCTCCAGAGTCCTCCTGGGTTTGCATGACTTCAGGCCCTGCCCCCAGGACCCTTGTCTATGAGTATTAATTCCTGGTTAAATGTGGACCACTCTCTGGACAGCCAGCAGACTGGACAGATGGGGCAGTGAAGGAAAGTGAGAGCTTGCTTACCCCATCTTTGAGACAAACAAAGAGAAAGGGGAAGAAGTGCTGGGACCAGGACCAAACCACCCAAATAGCCAGTAAATTTACAGTCACAAGTTGGCTGGATTACATAGACCTGCTTTACAAAACTAGTCTGGGGTAAGACTGCCTACATACAAAAAGCACAAGGATAGTTCAACCACCCAAATGAGGATGTAAACAGGAGCCAAGAAAGGTCCCAGGAAGGCCTCAGAGATTACACTGTCCAGAGTGCCCCACCCAGGGACCAAATGTTTGCCCCCAAGGTGATGGTATTTGGAGGTGGAAACTTCAGCAGGTCATAAGGTTATGCGTGGAGGCCTCAGGAATGGGATTGATGGCTTTATAAAAGAGGTCCTGGAGGGCTCCCTTCCCCTTCCCCAATGTGAACGACAGGGAGCAGGCAGCTGGCTGGTGAACCATCGAGCGGGCCCTTGCCACCAGACAGAATCTGCCAGCGTGACAATCTGGGACTTCCAGGCTCCAGAACAGTGAGAAATCGATTCCTGCTGTCTGTAAGGCAAGCAGTATATGGTATCTCATTCTAGCAGCCCGAACAGAGAGAGACAGGAACCAAGGGGGAAATCGTGGAAGAACTGGCTTTGCCCTGTGAGTGGTGGGAGGAGAGTGGGGAGTAGAGAGTTCTCAGGTCTGCCAGGGGCCTCAGGTCAGCCTGAGGGGGTCACAGGAAATCTGCCAGCCAGCCTGCTGGGGGCTCTCAAGGACCAGGGCCTCTACACAGAGGAAACCCCCGAAGAAGCACCCAGCCCACATCTTCTCCCCAACCAGCCTCACTTCCCCAATCGGCACTGCCCCTGGTCTATTTTGACAAGGCTGTTTCCACCCTCCCGGGTCCCCCACCCCTGCAGACCTGAGAAGCCCCGTCTACCCTGGGACCTGTTGATTGCCGTGGAAAGCCCAAAGCCTCCCCTCTGTGCGCAGCAGGCTAGTGAAATGGGGGCTGCTGGTGAGCCCCCTGCATGGCGGGAAACAGGGCTTCCGGGCAAATGGCTGCAGGGGGAAGTATGGGCTGTGGGTGGGTCCGGGGGTGGCATCAGTCTGGGCCTCCAAGGGACAAACTAGAATCCAGCTTCCAGCTCCAGTGAGCAAAGGAGTGGAGGAGAGGACGTACAGATCACACCTGACACATCCTCAGGACTCCTCGAGGAAACAGGGCGTGGGCTGCCAGGCTCAGCCTCAACTGCAGGTAAAGAACGCATCAGGCTGGGATGCAAGGGTATAGAAAAATATTCCCACAAAAAGACATGCAAGTAGAAGGGAGGCCATTGGGGGATTGGTGGGGGAGAAGGGGGGAGGAGGTGCAAAAGAGGGGAAGGGGGAACTTATGTGTGCAATGTACAGTGAAATGCATATATGGAAATGTCATAATGAAATGCTGTCAGAATGAAGCACATTAAGTTGCACATTAAAATTTTCCAATAATAAAAAAAAAGAACGGATCAGGAATGCAATGTGGAAAAGGCTAAGGCAGGACACCGAGGCAGGGGAGCCATGGCTGCTGAGAGCAAACACACGATCAGAAGCGAGAAGCCAGGGGGCCCTGTAGAGGCCCTCTGGGGTGGCACCTCTGATAGTAGCACGATGGAGCTGGGAGCGGGTGTGAGACACGAAAGTCCCATTGGTGGAGAACCCATGAGCAGGTGGCAAACAAGGAGAGACAAGGCCCCTCCTCCAATTCCAGGCTCCCTTTCAACCCCCAGGTCTGGCCACCTGGGCCGGCAGCTCTTCACAGCCACAGTCACTGGCCACAAACCGGCCACTGTCCCCTTTCTACTGAGCACGCACAGGCACAGTAGTCTACATTCCTGAACAACTCGTCAGGCACAAATTCCGGGCAAAGGACAGAAGCCTGAGCGCAAGGAATGGGTGGGAGCCAAAGGCTGCAGCCTGCAATGTGTCACAGCAGGGATCCTGGGGCCCTGTCCCTCCACGTCTTCACCATGCCCTCCTACTGGACACCAGACCTGCCGGGCCCCTGCAGACAATGACTCAGACCCCTGGCTGAGGATGTAAACTCCATCACTCCCCTTGGGCAGACCTCAGGATCCAAAGAGATGGGGCTTTGACGATGGGGTAGGACCAGGGTCTGTGGGAGCAGAGTGGGGGGAAGTGGGAGGGCAGGGGCAACAGGAAATGCTGCAGCAGGAGGACAGGGAGGCCAAGGGACAGGCAAGGGCCCAGGGAGGGACACATGCAGAGGCCTGTGAGGTAACACGGTGTCCTGCCTCGCAAACATTCTGGGCAGCACCCATTTCAGTACCTATGCCTGACTGTGTCCCATTCCTCTGAACTTCCATTCAGTGGGGCCGTGCTGCTTATCAGGAACAATTCAGTGTCCTCTGCCCCATGTGGGCTTTCTGATATCCTTCTCTAGCCAACCAATGTGAGCAAAAGCAAGAAGTCTGCTAAGAAATGTGTGGAAGAAATGGGGTAATGGATTAGGACTGGGGACACCAGGACGAACTCACTGACAGCTTAATATAGACACACATAGAAACCGAAAGAAATATGTACATGCATGTGCACGAGCACGGGTTAGTATGCACATACACACTTCATGGCCCTGTCAGCTGAGAAGGAATAGATAAAATGAAACCCACTAGCAATGAGCACATCTAGCACTCAGATTTTGGTATCTAAGACCACTCACCAACAAAACAAACCAGGGCTCCTTGGAGAAATTACTGATTCTTAGGAAATACACAGGTAAGACTGGAGTTTCCTGTAGTGCCAGAAAGCATGGACGTGCTCAAAACAAGCAAAACCCCACAATAGGAGGTATGTCCAAGGGACACAGGAAGCAACTGAAAGAGCTCCCAATGGCCAAAGACAGAAAACTTGGAGCAACAAAATAAAGTCAAATAGGACAATAACAAATGTGTTTTAAATCATAAAATAAATATCCATTTCCGGGTAGGTTGTGAAGAGTAAATGAGACAATACATATAAGGTGCCTGGAAGACCATGAACAATACATCTGAGCTATTATTATGGCTCCTATTACTATTGGCCATATTTCCAGAAGGATTTTCATCCTCATGATGATCACTACTAGTGATCAGCACAACCACCACCACCCACACTACTACTCTCATAAGGACAAACTTCCCAATGCTCAGCATTCTTTAGAAGAGGATTGATTGACTGATTGATACTCCATACAACTGAAAAAATGAGCAACACATTGGATGAATTCCCACCATGGAAGCTACATCTTAAAAGGGAGGCTTTGGGTCACAATGAGCAAGACCAGCAGCGAAGAACTGTGTCTAGTCAAAAGAGTGCTACTGGGTACACTTCATTGTGGTTAGGTGCTGTTGAATTGGTATCCGACTCATAGCGACCCTATATACAACAGAGAAAACACTATTGTCAGTGCTTCTCTGCTGTTCATAGGGTTTTCAATGGTGGATTGATTTTGGGAGTGGGTTGCCAGGTCCTTCTCCGAAGACTATAGTATCTGGTGTTTTCACATGGTCTCCCATCCAAGTACTAACCAGTCCTGACCCTGCTTAGCTTCTGAGATCTGATGGGATCGCACATCATACTGCTATAGCCGCAGGGCACTGGGTACACTAGGTGTGCAATAAATACTAATTTGACATCTGAGTGAGGAAGAGGCAAAGACTAACAGCCAGTCAGGCTCAGTGTCAGTAAACAGCAAAGTCAAGATACAGACATTTAAGGACCGGAACAGTTCATGGTTACTCAACCTGGGCTCCTGGCCATTAAGTTGGGGCTGTGAAGAGGCTAGCCAGGCTCAACACTCAATAGGTGGCTTTGGACACAAGGCAGTCAAACTGCCCTGGAGCCTATGACCTGAGATGGATAGTAACCAGCAAAACCAGGGCTTGGATATGCTATGTCTGCAGGGTGATGGTTAATTTTATGTGTCCATGTGACTGGGCCACAGGATGCCCAGACAGCTGGTTAAACAGTATTTCTGGGGATGTTTCCAGATGAGATGATTGTTTGAATCAACAGACTGGGTACAGCGGTCTCCCACTTTGGGTGGGCATCATCCAATCCACTGAGGACTAGACCAGCCAGGTGATAGCAAGCGGAATAGAGCAAAAGGTGGAATCGCGCTGAATTCCATCTCCACCTGGCGGTTTGAGCCAGAACAACCCTGTCCTGCACTTGACTGTCCCCGAGGCTCAGGGGCAATGACACCAGCACCTCTCTAGCTGTCTCGCTGTCCAGCTGCACTAGCAGCTGCTCCAGTCTCCAAATGCAGATGGCAGATCACTGGACTTCACAGAGTCAGTAGCTGCCTGAGCCACTGCCTTGTAAGGAATAAATCTCAGCTGGTCATGGTGGCTCACACCTGTAATCCCAGCGACTCAGGAGGCAGAGGCAGGACTGCAAGTTCAGACCAGAGGCAGCCTGCATCATCAAGTGAGACCTTGTCCCAAAATAAAGGTAAAAGAATGGGCTAGCGGTGTAGTTCAGTGGTAGAGCACTTGCAAAGCATGCAAATGTGAGGCCCTGGGGGGGTTAACCACCAAGTACTGCAAAGAAAAGAGAAAGGAAGAAAGAAAGAAAGAGAGAGAAACAAAAGGAGGGAGGAAGGGAGGAAGGAAGGAAGGAAATCTCCTCATTTAGATACAGATATGAGTGTTGTTGTTGTTGTTGTTGTTGTTGTTGTTAGCTGCCATTGAGTCATGTCCGACCCATAGTGACCCTCACAGGGTTTTCGATGGCTAATTATTTTTTCGAGATTGCCTTGGGAGTAGATTGCCACATCCTTCTCCCATTTTTGCGGTGCTGGGAATTGAACCCGGGACCTCAAAGACTGCAGAGCAGTGCTCTACCAACTGAACTAGATCCCAGCCCAGATATGAATGTAGATATGAATAAAGACAGAAATCTATCTTCTATCTTCATTGTCCATTGGTTCTGTTTCTCTGATGAGCCCAATATGACCGGTATATTTTAAAGCCTTTAAAGACACAAATGGTCTACCCACTCTGTTAGCTCCTCACAGCATGACGCAGCAGGAAGGCAGACAAGGACAGGGAAGGAATTGCTATGTCCTGCCAGTTACCACTCAAGGTGCTGGGGAGGTGGATGCAGCAGGAGCTAATACTCTGCTCTCAGGGAAAGTCAGACCCCAGCCTAGGCAGGACCCTAAGCCCAACCCTATAAGATCCGATCCTTTCCCACAAAAACACGGTGGACAGAAAAGAGCCCTCATCCCCAGAAGAAACAGAGCTGGGAGAGGGAGACAAGAGTGGGTAGAGGAAAAGAGAGGGGAAAAGGGGGAGCAGGGACACTGAGGAGAGGAGATGCGGCACAGCCTCACAGAGCAGGAGGGCCAAGTGGGCACAGCAGTGCTCATCTGTGACCCAGGCGGCGTGGGAGGTGGAGGCAGGAGGATCATGAGATCGAGTCCAGAGGCAGCGTGCGCAACTCAGCAAGACTCTGTCACAAAATAAAAAATAAAGGTGGGGTTGGGGTGCAACTCAGTAGTGGAGCATTTGCCTAGCATGTACGAGGCCCTGAGTGCTACTTCCCAGAAAGAAAAGGAAAAGGAAAAGGAAAAGGAAAAGGAAAGGAATGGAATAATGGAGAAAGGAAAGGAAAGGAAAGGAACGAGGAAGGAAGAAAAAGAAAGGAAAGGAAAAAAGAAAAGAGAAAAGGAAAGGCAGGAGACAGGCTGGGGGTGTTGGAGGGCTCTTATCTGTAAGCACAGGTAGCAGGGGATCTGGGGCCACACAGTAAGTGCCCAGCTACCCATCGGTGAAGTCGAAGGATGCCCAAAGCTGGCCTCACCCTTTGGACTCTTCCCCACCCCACCCCGCCCCGCCCCCCGAAACAGGAACAGCCAGTCTTCCTCCTGTGTTTCAGGCAGCCTGCACAGTGGCACAAGGCAGGGTCTCAGTAAACACATGTGTAATAAAAGGCAAATACTCGTGCAATTACAGAAAAGAGAAAGGACGGAAAGAACTTTCTGAGCTGGACAGTCCAAAGCAGATGGCGGGGCTTGCCTTGGCTCTCCATGCAGATGGGGCAGCTGCTAGAGGAGGGGGACCTCGGCATTGTGTCCGCTTTCTAGGCCCACGGGGGCGTCCTGACATTCTGGCGGGAGAAGAGTGAGGTTTTTCCCATGAAATATGCATCATCCAGGGAGAAGAGCCAGTGGTCAGGAAAGTCAAGCTCTGCTTCTAAAGACAGGAGCTAGTAGGGTGCTGCAGATTCTACAGCCTGGCCCTGACTCTAATGACAATATGATAATTAGCAGCAGAGCTACAGCAGTGGAGGGTGCTCCACTGTGGGGTCAGCTGCTGGATAAGCTGGAGCGAAACCAGGCATCACTCTTGGCTTCCGGGGTGGGCGTGGCCGCTGCTCTCACCTCTATGGAGCCCAGCCCAAGCACAGCTGAGGAAGTTCTGTGACTGCAGTTGTGACAGCGCACGCTCAGGGGACAGATGTCATCAGAAGAATTAAAATTAGGCACATTTTCCCCTTGACTTACGAATCCCTCCTCTGCACTTGCCCTCATGTTTTCACATTAATTGAACTCTGCCTTTACTACTAAAAATAAACCTCGGGTCAAGTGTGATGCACCAAAAACCTCAATACGAAACCACAAAAAACAGTAGCAGAGAAACGGGCAAATACCAAACGTGCTTTGAAAAGATCTTTCCGTTTCAAGTGCAGCGTTCTGAGTGGGCCAGGAGTGCTTTACTACCATGAACACTGAACACAGGAAGCAACCTTTACATGCATACCTTGTGGCTAAAGACCACTGTTTGCTCGTGTGCACAGACAGGAAGGCAGGAGCACGCCAGTGCCCTCTCACCAGGGCCCGCGGAGGCAAGGGTGGGAGTAGCAGGCAGGGAGCTAAGAGGAGTAACCAGGGCAGGCAAGGGCAGAAGCGGACCCCAAAAGTTCAAGGAGAGAGTCAAAAAAAAAAAAAAAAAAAGAGTCAACTGTCTTCATCCGTTTTCTGTGGCTATCACAGAGTATCTGAGACTAGATGCTTTATATAGAAAAAAGGTTCATTTTGGCTCATGGTTCTGACAGTTCAAAAGTATGAGATTGGGCAATTGCATCTAATAGGTTTCGGGTTAGGGTATCAGAGCAGAAGGTCAAGCAGGTACATGTGGAAGAGAGAAAGGGGGAGTTGAACTACGGAGAGAGCTAACTCATTCCATAAAGAAGGCATAGAGCCATTTACCAGGGCGCTACCTCAATGACTCACACATCTCCCACTGCCCCACTTCCCCCCACTGCACACTGTAGACTTGAGGTCCCCACACATGAGTTTTGGGAGGACATGTGCAAATTGCAGTGCCAACCAGAAGGGAAGAAGCCATCCTGCTGCAGGTGTAAGGCCAGCCAGGGTGGAGAGCAACAATCTCAAGAGGGCCAGGAGCCAGGCAGGCGAGGGGCGGGGGGAGGAAGCAGCAAGGGCTCCCACGCGTGGACCCTTTCCTCAGGTGGCATGCTGCCCTTTTCATGGCGACCCCAAATGGCTACTGATCTGTTTTGCAACTGAGAAAAAGAAAGGTCTGGAGAACTCTAGAGGTCTTGCTGGGGTCGGGAGGCAGACCTGGGGGAGGACCCACGTATGCCCGACTCCGTGTCCTCAGTAACCCTATTCCCCAGCAGGAAGGGAACACATAGCCCAGGCTCGAGATGCGGAATGTGTGGCTGTCCTACTGTTACACGGCAGGACGCAGGCAGACAGGCGTCCAGGGTGACAGAGGTGCCTTTAGCATTGGCTGAACACACACACAAGCGCTAATGCAGGGTCCTTTCTCCAGGGTCCCATCATGGGCCAGCCCTGTCACGGAACCCAGCCAGCACCATGGGCCTCAGGGTGCCAGCACCACCCCTGCTGCTACTTCTAGCGCCCCACGCTGAGTTCTAGGCAAAGGCCTCTTGCGTCCTGCCCAGACAGCTGTGCTGAGCCTCCCCTCATCCATCAAGCAAGTGCCACTGCTCACTCCCACAGCCACAGCAGCCGGGAGCACTCTTCAGCTCTCAGGTGCTCCACCTCCACCAGAGCCCCTCTGGCCTCCTCTCCAGCCTCCAGGTGCGGTGAGGAATGGCAAGCAAGAGGAAAAGCTGGCGTACGTTCCTGTCTGCTGCTCCCCGAGCCAACCACCTGGACTGGGACGGGGTCCCCAAACCACAACTCCAGAGCTGGCTGAGTCCTGGAAGCCTCAAACGAGGCCCGAGGCACTCCCCCCGGGAAGGCCTGCCAGCTGGCCACACGGCACATGAGCTTCCACACCAGTAGTAGGGACTCTGATCCTGAGCTGAAGTGAGCGTGCAAAGGTGCTGGGGTCCGGCCGAGGGAGGGGCTTCTTAACTGCAATCTAGAGCTCGAATCCGGGAGGCCTTATTCACAAGCATCTTTCAAGTGCCCTGGGAGGCAGCACCTCCCCCAGGAAGCCTCCCTCTGTGGAGAAGGCCCCTCCCTGTCCCCCCATGCACAGTCAGCCTTCTGTATCTGTGGGTTCTACACCTGCAGATTCAATCAATTGCAGATAGAAAATGTTTGGGGAAAAAAAACTGCATCGCAGCCTGGCATGATGGCGCACGCCTCTAATCCTACCTACTAGGGAGGCTGAGGCAGGAGGATTGTGAGTTTGAGGCCAGAGGCAGCCTGTGTAAATAGGAGAGACCCTATCTCAAAATAAAAAACAGAAAAGGGGCTGGGGATGCAGTTTCATGGTAGAGCACTTTCCTCGGATAAGTGAGGCCCTAGGCTCAACCCTCCAGTATGGAGGAGGGAGGGACCTGCATCTACGCTGAACAAGTTGTTGTTGTTGTTGTTAGGTGCCGTCGAGTCGGTGTCTGACTCATAGCGACCCTCATAGGGTTTTCAATGGCTGACTGTTTCGGGATTGCCTTGGGAGTGGATTGCCATGTCCTTCTCCCATATTTGCAGTGCTGGGAATTGAACTCGGGACCTCAGAGACTGCAGCGCAGCGCTCTACTAACTGTGCTAAATCCCAGCCCACGCTGAACAAGTACAGGCTTTTATTTCTTGTCATTATTCCCCAGCCAGTACAGTTTAACAACTATTTAAACACTATTTATATTGTGTTAGGTATAATAAATGATCGAGAGATCATTCAAAGTATATGTGAGGATTTGTGTAGATTATGTATGCAAATAGGGTGTCATTTTATCTAAGGGGCTTGAGTACCCTCAGACTTTGGTATCCTTGAGGGTCCTAGAATTGATCCCCTGCAGAAATTGAGGGTCAACTGTGCCTGGCACATGCAGAGTGCCCTGTGTGTGCCCGCTCCCTCACCCTGACAGAAGGACAAGGCCTCCTGAATTCCATCCGCCTGTGTCCTGGGAGGGCCAAGGGCCAGAACAGACGAGAAATGCAAGCTCATGACACAAAAGAGGCCAGAGGTAGCGCGGCGTTGCACAATGCCCTGCAGCCGGCTCTAGCGCTGGCTTCCCAACCTCCTTCCCACCCTTCTATGCCAGCGCGGGGTTCAAGGCCATGGGAGGAAGCATGTTAGTTCCATTTCATGGTGTTATTTAGTCTTTGCAACACCTTGCTTAAAAAAGAAAAACATCGCCGCTGACCTCACGCATTCCCCTGGGCCTGTAGAAACTTTCTTCTTTTGGTTTTCTCCCTCTCTTTCCTCCTTCCTTCCTTCTTTTCACTCTCCCTCCTCCTCCTCCCCCCCCCCCTCTTTGGCTTCTTCCTTTTCAACTACTGATCCTCTGGCTCTTTCCACATTGGTACTGAGAGGCCCAGCCCTGGGCCAGGCAGTGCGGGGCTGGACTGTGGGACAGGTAAGACCACTGTTGCCTTAAGCGGGCTCTCCAGTGATGGGGGACGGGCAGGGGAAGGGGCAGTGCAGCAGCCATGCTATCATGGAGCTGCATCTTAAATTGCCCGCTGCGCTTCAGTGAAGGGAGCAATCAGTTCCTCTTGGGACGAGGGCTGCACAGGGTTGGGAAGTTGACTCATGAGCTCTTTCCCAGCCAGATTTGGCTGTAGGTGAAAGACAAAGAGGACAGTAGCCCAGAGACTTCGAAACGGCCTTCCACTAAAAGGAACGCGAAATGGTGTACTGAGGCGATGTGTAAAAATTAATAAGCAGGAACACGTCTTCCTTTTTGGAGCATTTCTCTGCCATGCCAGGCAGCCCGCTGAGTTATGTCTCCGCCATCCCCTTCACCCTTCCCAGCATCCTCCTGAGAGAGGGCCCAACGTGGTTCATAGTCTACCAATGCAAGTTGGAGGCTCTGTGAGGCTGAGCAGTTTGCCCAAGGTGGTGGTTGTTAGGTGCTGCTGAGTCATATCCAACTCATAGCAACCCTCATAGGGTTTTCAATGGCTGATCGTTTCAGGATTGCCTCGGGAGTGGATTACCACATCCTTCTCCCATTTTTGTGGTGCTGGGACCACAGAGACTGCGGAGCGATGCTCTACCAACTGAGCTAAATCCCAGCCCCAAGGTAAGGCAGGAGATAAAACCGCAAAGCCTAGATCTGCCAGTGCCCCTGGGCTTCACCTCTGTGTCTGTCCCCAGGCAGCCATTGACTTAGTGAAGCCACACTAAGTGTGATGGAAGTGGCCAAGGAAACACAGGGTGGGCTGGGCAGGGGGCAAGAGCTCACAATCTAGGGACCCCAAAACATGTTGTAACCTGAATGTGGAACCCCCACTCCACCCTTTGCTCTTCCCTTTGAGGCGCTCTGCATATGTCAGAGTGACGCAGCTGGACAGGTGGGGGATTCAGCTAAGAGACAGTGGGCCAGTGGCCTCGCTGAATCACCCTGCAAGCTGTGGTACAGAGACCATCAACTCCAAAAAGTATTTTTGCTCTCATGATGCTCAGAGTACACCCCTTACCTCAATTCTCCAGCTCCCCAAATATTCCAGCTTTAGTTCAGGAAAACAAGAGTTCTCCAGTACTTCTTCAGGGCTTGATGGATATGGATTCTCTTTTTTCTTCAGTATAAAAGTACGTAAATCCTAGGCGTAACAGGATTCTAGAATAGACAAGAAAAAGATAGAGAATTATCAGTGTCAATTCTTCCCTTGAATGGATTTGCTAACGGGAGGTTTCATTCATTTTAAAAGTAAGAACTGTGTGGTCATTATAGGCCAAATGAAAGGCAGCAGGAAATCAAACACTTATTGAGCAACTATTATGTGCCGGGCCCTGGCTTAGGCATTTTATATTCCTGTAAGATCAGTTACAGGAGAAGGACCTAGGAACCCACTCCCAAAAATCAATCTGCTATTGAAAACCCTATGAACAGCAGAGAAGCACTGACAATAGTGTTTTGCCTGTTGTACGTAGGGTCACTATGAGTTGGATTCCGACTTAACGGCACCTAACAACAATAATAAGGTCAGTTATGATATCCCCGTAGGTCAGAAGTCACACCAGCAGCCAGGTCACAACTGGTGGTTGGGTTCTCCTGACTCCCATGTCCCTGCCCATCAACCAAGCTTCCCTCCCGCTACTAGAGCTTTTTCATGTATCTGATTCCAAGAATCCTAGGCGGAGAGGGATAAGAAATGTAGACAATAACCTCATTCTGAGAATGGCCTGTTCCTGGACCCCTGACCCACTCTGCAGAGGGTGGAGACCGTGTGGGCCACGGAAGCTGCATCAGATGAACTCTGCCATAAATTGTATCTAAGCTCACCACTATCATCTAGGAACCTGTGATCTGGGGACATTGTGCATTACTCAGGAAAAAACAACCACAAAAAAGGTAGCCTCCTCAGAGATTCTTATCCCAGACGATCGCTGATACGGCTACCTGAGGTGGCCGGGAGGGACAGGACAGTATGGAGGATGAGCCATGGGTGCCTCTGGTCATGTCAGCTCAGGGCTAAGCTGCTCAACTGCCCTAAAGC
>VMDO01030343.1:0-21443 GCA_007922755.1 Pedetes capensis | reverse complement strand
AGGCACATATTATGAGAGGTAACTATTAGTATCATTTATCCAAGGGTTTTGTGATTCTTTATATTCCTCCACTGGTAGGCTTATCTAGGTACAAAACTTCTTTTTTCCTTTTGACAATGCTAGGGATCAAATCCAGGACTTCTTGCATGTTAAGCAAGCACTCTAACACTAGGTTGCATCCCTAGCCCAGGCACAAAACTTCTAACCCTGTCTTGACACAGGTGAGAAAATGGAAACCATATGCCACAATGTCTTTACAAACCATGATCCCTCTTTTACCTATGATTTCTTTTTAAGCTTTGCAATTCCACCATGTAATGAATGTGTCAGAACTCATTGGGCTCTCCATCTTCAACAGTTGCCTCTTTCAGGTGGCTGTGTGTGTTTGTTCCTACATATGTATAACTCAAGTTGCTCATCAGCTGAGCTCAGCAGACAGCTCCAGAGAACTTGGCTTCAGAAGGTGACAATGTCTTATAAGAAAATTGATTTTTGTTGGGGAGGCCTTTAATGGACTCTCATTGATGTTGAGCCTCAGGTTGACATCTGGGCTTTATTCTGTGGAATAGAGAAGCTCGTAGTGACATTCCTGCTGCTTCTTGAAGTTATCAACTCTTCTGAGTGCTTCTGTTCAATATTTCATTCTTGTGGGTAATAATGATTCTCCCTATAGGTGAGATTCTATTGGAGTATGGGATCTAAGTAAAATGTTACCAATCAGCTGCCTACGAGTCCTTTTTCTCTACATGAATAGAAATTGTAGGTAGACAAGAAGAAGCCCTTCAAATGTTGGTCTTTGGCAGTGTCTATATCCCTGAGCATTTGACAGCAGTAAGTGGTGACAGCAGGCATACAGGAGAAACAGCAGTAAGTGGTCCCTTCTAGAGTTACAGCTTTTATGTAGGCCATGAAGGTAGAGATTCTTCAGCCTTTCAAGGGTTATAGCTCCTATGTAGATGGAGAAGATTAGGATTAGAATTCCTCAGCCCTCAACAGAAATGTTGGTATTGCAGCATTTGGGGTGCCTAGGTATTGGGTCTTGGTAGAGCACTGCGCTGCAGTCTCTGAGGTCCCGAGTTCAATTCCCAGCACCACAAAAATGGGAGAAGGACCTGGCGATCCACTCCCAAGGCAATCCCAAAACAGTCAGCCACTGAAAACCCTATGAGGGTCACTATGAGTCGGATACCAACTCGACGGCACCTAACTAACTAACTAACTAAGGTATTGGGTCTACTCAGTCCTTGACAGCAGCTGGTGTTGCAGCTTCTGGGCAGGGTTAGATACCAGGATTCCTCAGTCTTGGACAGTGGCCAGCGTTACAGATCCCAGGCCTAGTGTGTCTGAGACCCTTGGTCCTTAAAGTTTTGATAGCTTTCTGTAACTCTTCCACTGACCAAGGCTTGCAGTTTCTATCTCCTGGCTCTTCACAGCCTTTTATCCTTTCTTCTGCCCCTCTTCCCCCTGGCCTGGTCACTCTTGCCCATAATATTAGAATATACATTCTTTGTAAAAGTATATGGAATAGTACTTGGGAGGTTTCCAATGAGGATTGGAAGTGCAAGGGCAGCCTGGGCCACACAGTAAGCTCAAGGCCTGCCTGGGCTACATACGAAGACCCTCTCTCAAAACAAGCAAGCAAAAAGTACATGAAACAGTTAACAAGGGAGATTATATCTAAAGTCACAAAACAAATACCAACAAAGAATTTAAATTATGCAAAAAACAGACAAAGTGTATTATTTCATCCATAATGGAAATAAGTTAAAAATCAACAACAGAGTAATAGGAAGGATGAAAGAAAAATCTCCAAACACTTGGAAATTAAACTGTGTCCTTCTAAATACTCTAGGATTCAAAGAGGAAGTCTTAAGGGGAGTTAGTGTAGGGCACTGCCTAGAGAGGCAGTTCCCCCCAGGGCCTATCTAGGCTCCCTTGGAGGACTGAGGCTTGTTCTCCAGGCAGTCACCTTTACCCTACGTCCTAGAACTCAGGGTTGTCAAGTTCCCCAAGATGGCTCTGGCATCTATTCCCTTGCCTCTGGCTCCTCGACACTGATTGGCTGTTTCCAAACCTCAGAATGGCTCCTGATTGGACTGTTCTGGAACCACCCCTGATTGGCTACTTCTACAAAACCAAATTTGAATATCCCCTCTGATTGCCTGAAACCCGTATGAGGTAACTGCCTCTGATTGGTCCCCTGGCAAGCCCCAGAAGAGTATATAAGGACGGTACATGGAGCAGTCTGGGTCCATTCCATCGACCAGGACAGACAAGGAAGAAATGAAGAGCTGTTGGAGCAGAGCACTGGTAGTCTTCATGGGGAAGAAAAGAAGCAAGGAGCTGCCATGGGCAGAAGCCTCTGAGCCTGCCTTTTTCAAGGCTTCTCAAAGCAGCCATGGGCATAAGCCTCCTTTCTGGGCAGCACGGCTCCTGGGTGCCCAGCTCCCCCTCACCAGAAGACTGGTCTTTGGCTACTGGCTCCTGCTCACGGGCGAAGTGAGTCCAGTGTCAGGGCAACGCCCCACAAGTTAGAAAATAATTTCAACTCAACAAAAATGGATCAGGGTTAAACTCTGTTGATAAAGTGCTGCTCTGTGCTCTTTGAGGCCATGGGTTGGATCCCCAGCACCACAAAAATGGGAGAAGGACATGGCAGCCCACTCTTGCAACAATCTCAAAACAATGAGTCATTAAAAACACTATGAGGGTTGCTATGAATTGAACTCGATCCAATGGCACCTAACAACACAACAACAGCAAACAAAAATGAAAATAAACCGAAATGCGTGTGAAACAGGTAAAGTAGAGCTTAGAGGGAAAATTATAATGTTAAAGGCTTATATTAAAAAGAGTTCTCTCAAATAAGTTATCAAAGTTTTCATCTTAGGAATGAAATAAGCTCAAATTTAAAAAGAGGGAAATAAATAATATAGTGGGAAAAATAAAGGAAATGGAAAATGGAAAAAATAATCAAGAAAAACCAAGGAAACTGAATGCTGGTTCTTTAGAATGACCAATAATATTGATAAAATTTTAGCAAGATGGATTAAGGAAATAGGATGGAAAATCAATCAGCCAATATCAGGAATTAAATAGAAGATATCACTACTAATCCCATTGATATTAAAAATAATAAGAGAGCCAGCTACTTGGGAGACTGAGGCAGTAGGATTGCAAGTATGAGGCCAGCCTGGGAAACTTAGTAAGAACTTGTCTGAAGATAAAATAAAAAAGGGCCTGGGATGTAGCTTAATGGAGCACTTTCCTAGCATGTGCAAGTCCCTGGGCTCAATTCCCAGTACCACCAAAAATAATAACAATGGCAAAATAAGGGAATGCTATGAACTATTACATGATTATTTCTTAACAAGCTAGGTAAATGGACCAATTCCTTGAAAACCACAAAATACCTAAACTCATTCAAAATGTAACAGACAACTTGAATAGCCCTATATCTTTTAATAAAATTGAACTTTTAATTAAAAATTTTCTAAAGAAATTCTCCCAGGTACAGATGATTTCACTGGAAAAGCCTATCTTTTTTTTTTTTTTCAAAAACACCAATTCTATAATGCCTTTTCCAAAAGATGGAAGGGGAAACACTTCCCAGCTGATCTTATGAAGTTATCATTACTCTGTTTCTAAGACTGGGCAGATACAAGAATGAAAGGAAGGAAGGAAAGAAATGGTAGAAAAATATCAACATTTATTCATGATATGAAGGCCTACAACCATACCATCTAGTGTCCAATCCTGTCATATCTAGGAAGTTAAGCAAGGTCGGGTGGGCCTGGTTAGTCCTTGGATAAGAAACTGCCTGAGAATACCAGGTACTATAGGCTTGCGAGAAGGACCTGGCAGCCCAGTCCTGAAACAATCTGCCAGTGAAAACCCTTTGAATAGCAGAGAAGCACTGGCGTAGTGCCAGGCATGGCACAGTGTTGGGGAGTGTTTTGCCTGTTGTACGTAGGGTCGCTATGAGTCAGACTTGACTCCACAGCATCTAACAACAATATTCATGATACAAACTCTCAGCAAACCAGGAATAGAAGAGAATGTCCTCAACCTGTTAAAAACCATCTAAACGTACTCCTACAGCTAACATCATACTGAGCAGTGAAATAGTGCTCCCCAGAAGATTTAGAGTGAGCCTATTGCTGTCCTCACCTCTTTTATGCAATGCTCTATTGTGTACCCTAGGCAGCTCAGCAGACAATAACACACAGGAAACGTGTAAGCTTTACATCTCAAATTGTGTAGAGACATAATGAGGATAAACGTAACTGGTCCCTGGAAGAAATTAATTCTGAATGAAAAGGAAATAATGAGAAAATATCAAGCATGTGAATATAGTCTGACTATTTTTTTCTTGTGGAAGGAAAATTTTATTGGATATTAGATATTTAAGAAGATATTGATTCCAAGTGACAATAAATCAGGTAATCCTTTTTCTGATATTTTCAGAAACATAATACAATAAATGGATTGAGGTTTAGCGCAGTTGTTAGAGCTCTGCTCTACACTCTCTGAGGACCCAAGTTCGATCTCCAGCTCCACAAAAATGGGAGAAGGATGTGGCAGTCCACTCCCGAAACAACTCGGAAACAATCAGCCATCAAAAACCAGATGAGGGTCGCTATTCAGTTGGACCTAACTCCATGGCACCTAATAACAACAATACAATAAATCTCCAAGCAGTAAAAAATAAATCTAAAGAGCAAAAGGATTAAAAATTTCCATCAATGAGAAAGTGACTAAAGTGCTCTTGCTTTTAATCAATAAAAAGAAGGAAAGGGTTAAGATTTCTTGTTGTTAGGATTGATGGAAAAGGTGCTTATTAATATCTAGGGGTTTATATTTTTATACTTTGCTCTAAATCTTTTAAAATGTGATGCCATGGTAACAGCCGTGTTATGCTTTGCTATTTAAATAAACTGAAAAGTTCTATTTTTGATAGAAAAACAATAATTGAGTGCAAAACCAACTTATCTCTGTGTCTCATTTAAATACGCTTAGGGGATGTTCAGCTTTTGGCACCAAAGCTGTTGAACACAGTGGTTTAGATCTCTTTCTTTTTTCGGATGGAATTCTGGCCCCTGTGATGATTGTGAGACCTTGGACAAGTTACCTAACCTCTTTGTCTTTCAGTTTCCAAAGCTGCAAAGTGCAGAAACTACTAACATGACCTACTTCACAGGTTGTTAGAGGAACTAAATAGGGAACTAAATAGGGAACGATTGCTAGGTACCCAGAGTAAGGTCCAACACGAAGTAAGGATAAATATTAGCTAGCATTGACTACCATCATTATCTTCCATCCGGTGATACATTATCTAAATTGGAGACAGTTGTGGGGGTGTTGAATAACAAAGCCAAAAATTGTACCTTGAAAAGCCATACTCTTATGTGGCAATAAACATGCTATGATATTACTTCTTGCTCATAGGACTGAATCTGAGTATTCAATGAAAGAAAAAAAAATAGAAATTAGGTTGAGAATACAGATTTTGAGGGAAACCAAGCATTGGCTGGTGGCTGAAGAAAGAATTTTATCTGCCTGGTACCTATAACCTCCCAATTCTGTTGCTTTTCTATGGTACCACACTGATTTAAGAATTCCCATCCCAAGACACTGACATGACCGGGCAACTATTGGGAATGAAAGCTTGATTTTAAGACGTCCTGAGAACCATTCAAGCAGTCAAACCCAGAGATGGGCTTATCAAGTGTTGCCCTTGGATGTCTAAGAAACATGGAAAGAGTAGTCTGAGTAGCTAAAAGAGGTGTGAGCTCCTATATGGAATTATTGGATGATGAGATTTTGCTTTGTTTTGTTTTGCTTGGTGTTCTTTGGATGATGAGATTTTTGTTGTTGTTAGACTATGAGTCATGTCCAACTCACAGTGACCCTCATAGGGTTTTCGATGGCTGATTGCTTCAGGATTGTCTCAGAGTGGACTGCCACATCTTTCGCCCATTTTTTTGCAGTGCTGGGGATTGAACCCCGGGCCTCAGAGACCACAGAGTGGCACTCTACCAACTTTTTACTGTCCCTTTTAGGGAGTGACCTTGTGACTCTTTACTTCTTTGGAGTACTTCCATCAAAATGTAGTGATTAGCACTTTATAGAATCTTTCTTGTTCATCCTTAGGTTAAAGATGCAAACAAATTATGGGCTTGATTTGTTGTTGTTGTTGTTGTTGTTGTTAGGTGCCATTTAGTCGGTATCCAACTCATAGCGGCCCTCATAGGGTTTCCAATGGCTGACTGTTTCGGGATTGCCTTGGGAGTGGATTGCCAGGTCCTTCTCCCATTTTTGTGGTGCTGGGAATTGAACTTGGGACCTCAGAGACTGAGGTTTTTGTGGTGCTGGGAATCTGAGTAGTGTTCTACCTACTGAGCTGAATCCCAGCCCTGGACTTGATTTATAGTTGCCAAATTTATTAAGACCCAAGTTTTTGTTCTAAATGGAGGTTTCTGCGTGCCTAAATAAGACTAAAATTGAAATAATTCCCTTGAACTTCAAGCTAGGAGTGTGTTTGAGTTAGGTAGTCTAGTGGTTTGCAGCAAAACTGACTTCCTATCAGATCACAGTTAAATTAACCAGATTCAATAATACCAGGGAATCTGCTAATATTGCTGAATTCTTCCGGTGACATTATCTTCAAGCAAAATTTCCAGTGATGATATGATGTCGATGATAAATGTAGCATAATAAAAATAGCTACTTTTTATCAAGCTATTAGTATTGCAATTGGGTTATTTCCAAAATTTCCCTGAAAATTTCTTAACAGTGCTTAGTAAATATGCAGATTCCCCAGCTGCAACTCATCTGCTCTATTACAATTCCCAGCAGATAGATTTGGGAAGGTTAGGCAACACTATGCCAAGTTGGATATGGGGCTAAGTACTTCACACTCATTATTACATTTGATTTCCACAATAATGGGATGGAGTGAATTCCATTATTAATTCTATCATATATATGCAAAGCCCGGGGCAATAAATGAAGTGATTTGCTTATGCTGAGGGGTTTGAGTAGTGTTATTCCCCAGGGCCATTCAAGGTCTGCTGTTGAATTCTAATAGAAGCCGTAACAGGCTTAGCTGGCTTCCAGGAAAGCTCACATGGGTTTCTCAATTGCTCCGTGTTGCTCCGTGTTTCTACGTAGAGCATTGTTGTTGCTGTGAGGTGTTATCAAGTCGTGTCCGACTCATAGCGACCCTTATAGGGTTTTCAATGGCTAACTGTTTTGGGATTGCCTCAGGAGTGGATTGCCCTGTCCTTCTCCCATTTTTTTGTGATGCTGGGAATCGAACTTGGGACCTTAGAGACTGCAGAGCAGTGCTCTACCAACTGAGCTAAATCCCAGTCCCGTGTAGAGCATAGACCATCGCAATTTTCCTCTTGGCCCATCTTTGCTGGTTCCTGAAGGATTCATACCTGCACTTCTCCTTTCCTTGGCAGCATCTCAAATTTCTTTCTCTCCACTGGCTGCTTCTCTCCATTGGCTTTTTTCTCTCTAGCTTAAGTCCCAAGACCAAGATTTCAAAGACTTTGCTCTTTCAGAGGGGAACTGAGACTCATAAACATGGCATACTGTAATAAGTCCCACTGAAGAGGTGCAAAGACAAAAAGTGCCAAGCAAGAGGTGCAAACACTGGAAAAGAGATCTGCTAAGTCTCGCTTTGCAATATTGAAGCTGATGCGCCATGGGCCAACTCGCACAAGTTCTGGCACGTGGATAGGCTTTCTACTGGCAGGAGTGGGGTCACATCACCAAAGAAATATTTTGCTCCTTTTTTCTACTTTGCAAATTGGGGCTCCGTAACTTAGACCAAGTAGGGGAAAATAGATCTGAGCCCCTGTGATGGCTTCACGGGCTAAATCATCTGTTTCAAAATAGGACAGAATTACAACCAGCTGGTAGTGATTTTCAAGTCCTGACCCCTGCAGAAAGAGGTGAGAATTTACCAGATAGTTCTTTTCTTGTTCAGGGCACCAGGCTGTATTTCCCTCCCAGAGTGACTTGGATATTACGAGGCTTTTTGCTTTTATTTTTAATTTTTTTTAGTCACCACAATCCACACTGTTCCAGTATTTTGAATACAGCATTTATAAATTGAAAGTTGAAGAAGGGAACAGAATGTGCAGCATATTCTAGTTCATTGCTCCGTGTCCATAAAAAACACTTTCAAAAGGAAAATTTCTACATCCTTCCAGGTAGCAGCAGTAATGGGATTATTCTCTCTGCAATTTATAATGAACGGTAAAAATGAAGCTTTGGGGGCACCTCATCTGTCTTATTCATCTCTGCTGCAACGTGCGGGTGGCCCAGCAGTTCTTACAACTTCTAATTAAGATATGAATGGGCGACTATGTGCTGTTTACCACCTGTTACAGGCTGAATTGTGCCCCTCCCCTAAGACACCTTCAAGTCCCAGTACCTGTGAATACGACCTTATATGGAAACAGGTTCTTTGGAGATTTAATCAAGTTTAGATGAGGTCCTTAGCACAGGCGCTAATCCAAGAAGAGCGCGGCCATGCGAAGACACAATCAGAGACAGAACGCCACGTGAAGATAGACGCAGAGATTGGAGTGATGAGTCTACAAGCCAAGGAACACTGAAGACTGCTGCCCTCACGGCGAGCTGGAGAGAGGCACCTTCCGATTCTCCCCTCAGAGGGAATCAATGCCCCCCACATTCTGATTCCAGACTTCTGGCCTCCAGACTCTAAGAGAATAAATTTCTTGTTGTTTTAAGCCACCCAGTGTGTGGCACTACATTACAGCAGCCCTCGGAAACAAATACACTACCTTCCTGAAAACTGTCCACAAAAGAACTCTGTGTAATATTACACATAAAATCTAACAAAAAAACACTTAACCTGACAAGTGTTATAAATATGAAAAATATTATCACATGAAAGATAGTAGATATTGTGGAGGGGGGAGCTAGCTACTTTGATGGAGAAAGAAAAGAGATTTATCATGGAGAAGTTTGGTGTATCTTCAGAAGGAATATAAGAGATGGTCTCATCTAGGAGTGGGCAAACGGTGGCCAGCAGACCCAAGTCAGCCCACGCCCTGTCAGGATACAGCCCCTGAACTTTAGTTCTTATATTTTTAAAGGTCTCTTGAATGTGAGCCCATCTCTCTTTTCCTTCCATCCAGAGGAGGTCTCCAGGGCATGAGAAGACAAAGGAGCCATTTGGTAGGAGGATTGTAGGTTCCCAGAAGACTGTATGGCATATACCTCTCAACTCCCAACTCACATTTTACTGTTACATGAGAAATAAATCCTAATTGCATTCAATCATTGTGATGCCCAACATATATAGATGATAATAATGGGTAATTATTACCCATTTGTTTTTGTTACCTATTGTAATTGTTACCCTATTATTATCATTACCCTATCCTATTAGGCATCAACTGGGATTTAGCTCAGTTGGTAGAGCGCTGCGCTGCAGTCTCTGAGGTCCCGAGTTCAATTCCCAGTACCTCAAAAATGGGAGAAGGGCCTGGTAATACACTCCCAAGGCAATCCCAACACAGGCAGCCATTGAAAACCCTATGAGGGTCTCTATAAGTCGGATACCAACTCGACAGCACCTAACAACAACAACATACTATTAGGCAGACTAGGGAGAAGGAACAATTATCCATGGAAAACCTTATAAATAACAGAGAAGCACTATCAAATATAGTGCCATAAAATGAGCCTCCCAGGATGGAAGACATTCAAGAAATGACTGGGGAAGAGTTGCCTCCTCAAAGTAGAGTTGACCTTAATGATGGGAGTGGAGTAAAGCCCCTGGAGCCTCCTTTTGCTGATGTGACATGACTGAAAATGGGAAGAAGCACAGTGGTTGCAACAATGGGCTCCAACATAAAAAGATCATGTGCATGATACAGTGGTGGGTACTAATCTGTTCTGCTGTACTTAGGATCATTATAAGTTGGACTCAACTCATTAGTACCTAACACCCAACATCCTATTAGATACTCATTCTACTTCTAAGCTTAGTCCCAATTCTAATCTTAACTCGAATTAAGTCAGAAGATTATGCAATGGAGACCACATGTGGTCTACAGAGCTAAACTATTTACTGTCTGGCTCCCCACCAAATAAAGTTTGCCAACTCTTGCTCTAGTACAGTGATTGACTAATTAGTTGATTTTGTGGTTATGGACCCATAGGGCTCAAGGCCTCACTCATGCAAAGCACACATCCTACTATTGAGATACATCTCCAATTCTTGCCCAACATATCATCATTATTATCATCATGGTCGTTGTCATCCAGTGTGGAACATTTAATTTTGTAAAAAATAAAAAAAAATAATGAAAGTCAGATAGAAAAGCAAAGCTGCTCTTCTAAATGAAGACATGTCCACCATCCTGAAATCTCCGACTCAAGCAATTTGGTAGCCCTGGCATGACAGGGCCCCAGAGTTCCATTAGATAATTGTTGTAGTGATATTGGCAACAACTGAGTACTTACGGTGTTTCACAATGCTAAACTTGTGCTATACATACTTGATTTTAGTCTTTAAAACAACCCTATGGGGGAAGTCCTATTATTATCTCCATCTTTATACACAAGTGATTTGTGATTTAGAGAGCTTAAACAAGCTGGTCTACATGTGGACAGTGTCAAGGATAGAATTCATACTGATCTTGCTCTGGCTCCCAAACTCCTAGCTATGCCACGTAGCTTTACCGAAATGAAGCTGTTCTCATTTGGTGAGATGGTGAGCCTTCTCATCAAGGGCCCTATAGTCCATACAGGTGAAAGGAAGGTGAGGACCACAGGCTAGTTGGCCATTGAATGGATCTGGAGTCTTACGCTCCTGACTTCTGATGTGATCCTCTTTCTATGGTCCTATTTGGGCCAATTGTCCTGGGACATTGTGGGTTGATAAGAATGTTGACCAGACTGGCTTTGGAGTAACAGGGTTAGGCAGGTGTAGAGGTTGCTGCCTCCACATTCTCATTCTCATGCTCATCAGTCTGATGGGCTAGAGAATGGGATTTATCTATCATGGGGCCAGGTAGGTGTACTAGTTAGCTGTCATCACTGTAGCAGAAAAACCAAGAGAAGTCAACTTATGAAGAAAAGAGATTTATTGAGGGCTCACAGTTAGTAGATCAGTCCATAATGGCAGCAGGGAAAGCATGGAAGTAGCAAGAGTCAGGGCCCATTGCAGACAACTTTACTTCTTTGTGAACAGGAAGTAGAGAGAAAGAGAGAACAGAGCCACAGTCTCCTAATGAAAACCTCCAAAGGCCTTCTGCCAGTGACTCACTTCCACCAAGCTAGGCCCATCTCCCAAAGTTTCACAGGATAATGCCACCAGCTGAGCACCCAAAGTTAAAGCACATGACCTTTGGGGGAGACTTTATGTTCAAACCATGACACCTCACCCCAAGCCTCCAATGGTCTGTGGCCATCTCATAATGCCAAGTGCATTTAATCCAACTTTAAGAGTCCCCAAAGTATTAACACTCGCAATTGTATTCTAAAGTCCAAATCTCCACTGAGATTAAAGGCAAACTTAGCTGTGGGTCCCTGAAAAACCAAAAAACAAATACTTATTTTTCCAACATATAATGGCACAGAGTAAGCATTCCCATTCTAGAAGGGAGGAATGGGAGCACAGAAAAGAAAGACTGATCTGTAGCAAGACAGAGATCCTGCTGGACAAAAAAATTAAACAAATAAACAAACAAACAAAAATACTACAACAACAATAACAACAACAACAACAACAACCCCAAAAAAACTATTGGTTCAAATCTGGCATCTGGCACACTCTGCATCATCTGGCACCTAGCGTCTAGTATCATCTGGGCTGGAACAGGCTTGGGAGGCTCCACCCCTCTGGGCTTCTCACAAGTGGCCCTCCTGGGCTGGCTCCACTTTTTACTGTCAGCTTCCCTTGGCAGATGTTTCATGGTTCTTGCATCCCAAGCATTCTAGGGTGCCCACTGCTGCTTAGGCTCCATCTCCAAAGCTTCATGCATCAGCCTTTTGGGGGCTGCACACAGGGCACCCAACCCTAGTACACATAGCCTGGCCTTGCAGGCTATCTTAAACCTTGGTGGCAGACTCCATAACCCCTTTACGCTTGCATTCTGCATGCCTGCAAAACCAGCATCACATGGACATTACCAACTTTTGCTACTGGCTTAAGAGGTAGGTTCATCCATTTGGACCACAGCTCCAGTGGTATTCTCTGTATGCTCAGGCTGAAAAATCATTTCCCTGGGTGGCCTTGTTGCAGGAGTGCATCTGGAAGACAGCTTTACAAACACTCCCTTTTCATGTCTTGGCACCCTAGATGGGCAGGGTCTGGCTGACTCTTCTGTGCTCCAAAGGAATTTGTTTTGTATCAGCAAAAAGGTTGAGGATTTCCTTCCCTATGGCTAACCTCTTTAAAAATTAAAGCCGCCTGGTCTGAACCACTTTGTCCATTGTAACCTTAGACAAGCTGCAGTTTTTCCCCTTAATTAAACTGCACACTTTTAAGATGTATTTCTGTGCCTTTTGCTCCATGTTTTCCGCATAAGTCTGGCTAATAGTAGCAAGCAACAACCAACATACAGCCTGAACATTATGCTTTTTCAATATTTCCTCTGCCAAGTTAATTAGTCCAATACTTTTAAATTCAGCTTCACTTAAATAATTAGGGCAAGGGCAGAATATACACAAGCTTTTGACCAGAATGTAACACAAATGGTCTCTAGTCCAATGCCCAATAGAGTCCTCATTTTCCTCTGAAGCACTGCTAGCCCTATCTGCATTTCTGTCACCAGCAGAGCTCTGCTCTTCCCTATTCTCATCAAAACCACCCTTCAAGACCTCCAGGGCTTCTCTTGCTTGCATCTCCAAACTCTTCCAAACTCCTCCCACAAACAAATTCCAAAGGCCTAGGGAATCTCATGGTTAGGTTTCTGCACAGTAATGACCCCACTCCCTGGTACCAATTTTCTGTATCAGTCAGCAGGGAAACCAACAAAAACCAACTTACTGAGGGCTCACAGTAAGTAGATCAGTCTATAATGGTAATGGGGCAGGAGTGACAGCAGCAGGAGGTAGGGCCCATGGCAGAAGACCTTACATGTTTGTGAGCAGGAAGCAAAAAGTGTACGCATAGGTCCAGCATAAAAACCTTCAAAGGCCTGCCCCCAGTGACTCACTTTTGCTAAGCTAGACTCATCTTCCAAAGTTCCATAATCTTTCAGGAAAGTGCCACTACCTGGGGATACAATGGTAAGGCACATGGCCTTTAGGAACACTTTATATTTGACAGCATGCCATTTACTCTCCCTTAGTGTCTCGTTACTGTCCCTGCTTACAGAGTGGATCCTCCTTCAGCCAAAGCCCAAGCTGGCCTCCCATTTTAAGAGAGACTCAATGAATGTTTTCTTCTCCAGCAACTGCCAGCAATGGCCATCCAGGTGTTTTCTGGACTCTTCCATGGCCATTCTTTCTTAACCCCGCTTCTTATCCTTCCCATCCATCTTGCTCTTGGGCACTGGTCAGAAGTGTGGATCCATCCACCATTCAGTTTACAGCTCCTCCAGAGTCCACCTTTCCCTGCTGGCACCTCAGACCTGCCTTGACTAAGGACAGTCAATTCCTTCTTAACACTGCTCCTCTCACCCCCAGGATCCTTCTGTCTGGATTTTATCAGAGGGTTGCATTTCTAGGATACTCAGCCCAGCCCCATACATGGGACCAGTAGCTCCTTCTTTCCTTGAGAAATGGTATATAAGATACATTTACTTTGTTCTCTGCATGTGGTACACTTCACGTGTCACCCATACAAATAAGCTCACGCTCGCTAATGCTTTAAGCGAATGGCTGTAGGGCACAGAAGTGTACAATAGTGGTGATAGCAATCATACAGTTAATTCGCCAAGCACTTAATATACATATGACCTTGTGAGGTATGTACTATTATAATTTCCATTTAGCAGGTCGGGAAACTGAGACACAAGAAGGGTAAGCAATTTGTTGAGGGATACCGATCCAGGAATCACGGATTCTGGCTTTGAACCTTTGACTAAAGACAGCAGTCCCCTGGTGGGCTGCCTCTCAGGACCTTCTTCTTGGTGCTTTACATATGTGGTGAGAAATTCTTGTGAGACACAGGCCCATATGTTTTCTCTGGTATTTCCTGTTATTTTCCTCCACCAGGCAATGAGGCCTTTTGCAAAACTTCATGGAAGGGAAAGTCAGCAAAATGAAGATAACAGAGGAGTCATATTTTTAGCTTTTGAGTCTCAAATCCCAGGTTCTGGTCATAAACCAAAGATTTGAAAGATTAGATGAAAAGCTGGAAACTCCTCTCTCCAGACCAGACAAGACTCTTCAAATGTGAGAAGGAGCCAAGAAAACTGCATGATGGTGGCATCCCCAGGAGGGAGTCCTGAGCATCGACCACCTGCTCTGTAGCCCAGGTACTCCCAGGGTGGGCAGTGATGAAATGAACAGACTGGGCAGGGGGGATGTCAGACCAGTCCTGTGCCCTCCTGGCAGTTGAGATGAGGACATCCTGATGTGACTGAGATTATATCTCCATGACTAAGCCAAATTGGAACTCCACTTAGAAATTAAGGAGAGTTACAGGAAAATAAAGGAAAGTTGCATTTCTTATACAGCTGAGTGTGGGGCCCATGTGTACCCACATATTTTCTATCTCTATGCTGAACGATAACACTGTGGAGTTATTTTTATCATCCTAAGGTTATAACATTTGATTGCAGAGTGGAAAAAAATCACTTGCCCAGGGGATGCAGCTAGTAAGTAGAAAAAAACGAGCTCCAGGGCACAAGTGGAAAATAAACAATGAAGGAGAAAGAAAGGAAATAGTAAGAAATAGAGTCCATAAGGCACAGATTCCAAGTCCCAACCATCCCCATAAAGAACATTGTCAGGATGTACTTACATGTTGTTTGGTGACAGTCATTTTCTTGATCCCTTTTCCCGAACCTCTAGCTTGGGACCGGACATTGAGAAAATGTAGCCAGCCTCCACGAAGGAGTTATTCCACTGTGTTGATGCTGGAAAAAAAAAAAAAAAAACTGCATGTGAATCAGAGAGCTATCATGGAAATTATGCTTTGTGACAAATATGTTATGAATGGCTGCTCATAAAACCATGCCAGTATGTATGCTATCACAGCATTCAATTATTTTAACCTGCGGCGAACTTGCTTGTGATAAATCATGGGAAAACTAAAGGGAACTATCTTTAGGCACTGCATCGTTTCACTGGCTCAAGTCATTCACGGCTCTAAAAATACAATTTATATCATCGGATTCCTCAAATTCTTTCTGTGCTTACATTCTGATTTAAGTGGCATGAAAGCTAGGGTGATAAAGCTGAGAAGTCCAAGGCTACTGACCAATATCCCCCTGCGTATCAGCTGCCTATCAGATGGAGTAGGCTGTTTATCAGACTCACAGCCCCAGTGCAATTAGAACGTGGCTGATGGGCTGGGAAGAGGACAGAGACTCTCAGCCTGCAAAATGGTCTTTCAGTAACAGCGTGTAGGGCACTGTGGAAGGGACTCATCTAGAGTAGAGTAGACATATCATTTAAGGTCCAATTTAGAACAGTTTGGGAAGTGATGGGAGAAATATTGGTAGGTGTACCAGGAGTCAGGCATATGCTAGAATTATTTTGTTTGAAACAGATAAGGATTCTGATCATGGACTAATAATGGAGAAAGAGATTGAATCTCCTTCATGTTTAAATACCTCTTCCTGACTCCTTTCTCTATCTGGGGGAAGAAGCGAGACCCGTGATTACTTTTCCTGTGGTCCTGAGGGTCTTCTTTGTATTCCTGGGGACACTTGAGTTGCCGCTGCTAATACAAATTGCTGCATGTCTATTTGTATATGACTACAGGGAAGACTGAGTTAGGTTCTCATATGTTGCTTTTGTAAATGAAGGATTAGGCAAGTTGGGAAATGACGTTATGGGGTTACAGAATGCTAGTGAGAAAACACGTTGCGGGAAAAGAGAACCGATGTACCGTGAACCACTTGTTTCTGTGGATAGTAACTTCTCCAGCTTCACCTTCCTCCACCAGCAAAATCAGGCAGTTGGATTGGATCTGTGATTCTCAACCCGAAGCAGTGATTTCGAATCACCCAGAGAACATTCCCATATCCTTGTCCACTCTAAGAAATCTTATTTAATGTTTCTGGGGCTGGGCTCTGTACATTCTGGGCACCCAGTGCTGGAGCATTTCTGAGGTCTCCATCAATTTTTACCCAGCAGCCTCTGTGATAGTCTGAGCTTTGGGTAAAATGGAAATGGATGTCATATGAGTAACATAGTGCCACTGGCATAGACCTATTACAATTGAAATTTTTCTGATACAATGGTGCTGACGATGCTATATGGATATTTTCTACCTGGCAGAAAATCAGTAGTAAGATGCATTCCTTCCTAAGAGTAGAGAGTATATGCCCAAAGGTAAGGGAAAAGGGTTAGTAAGTCCTGAAAATGTATATCCATGGCTATGGCCTCAATGAGGGCTGGGATTTAGCTCCGTTGGTAGAGCGCTGCACTGCAGTCTCTGAGGTCCCGAGTTTAATTCCCAGCACCGCAAAAATGGGAGAAAGACCTGGCAATCCACTCCCAAGGCAATCCCAAAACAATCAGCCATTGAAAACCCTATGAGGGTCGCTATCAGTTGGATACTGACTCGACGGCACCTAACAACAAACAACAATGGCCTCAATACTATGATGTGATTAAATACGCGCGCGCGCACACATACACACGTCTTCCTAGAGTTCCAGTTGGATGGCCTGTATTGATCACGTTAGATTTTGAAGTGGACACAGGACTGTCTTGATCAAACACTTATTCTGCCATTGATACACTTTTCACGTAATGCCTTGAGATCTTGCTCCTGACCTAAGTGACTTGAGAGACAATTATGGATGTAAAAGTACCATTAATGAGAAAAATCTTCCTTACCAGCTGCGCTCCAGCGATCTCTGGATTTGATTACCAGCCTTTCGATGCTTGACGATTTGACTGGTATTTAATGCTTTCTCGTTTTTCCTGATAGGGACCGCTAAGCACGTTATGTTCTCTCTCCCAGTTGGCAACTCAACAAAGGCCAGCAATAAAAACCTCCACTTGTGTAATAAACTGTTGTACAATCTACTGCTTATGAACAAGGTCCCTGAAAATGTGCAACTTTTCTGCACGTTAAACACAAAACAGATGGAGGTTTGAAAATAACTTTCTTCTTCAGGGGAGGGGAAAGTTGAAGACGGAAAAGCAAAACTAATCTCATAGAGTCCTAACTTACTAAGCAGAGATTGATCTCCTTACCCCAGGTTGCGAGGGGCAGCCACATTCTCCTAGGGACGTGACACACCCTGGAGGTTCTGTGAAGTAAGAAAAGGGGTAGTTAGGCTTTGTGGAAATTGCATATATATAATAAAGGAAAGGCAAACTGGGTGGCACAATGCATGCCTGTAATTTCAGTAATTCAACAGGCTGAGGCAGAAGGATCATGAGTTCGAGGCCAGAGGCAGCCTGTACAACTTAGTGAGACTCTGTCTCAAAAAATAAAAAATAAAAAAGAGGCTGGGTGTGTAGTTCAGTGGTAGAGGACTTGACGAGCATGTGTGAGGCCCTGGATTCAGCCCCTGGTACCAGTACTGCAAAAAACAAAACAACAACAACAACAACAACAAAAATCAAGCTAGATGATCTGCCAGTTGCTAGCCAGATAAACCAGGCAGGTCACTGATTCTTTTGAGTCTGTTTTTTAAACTTCATGTGTAAAATGGTGATAACTTGGAGTCCTATTGCCAAGTACTTCAAAGAATGGAGTTGCTGGAAAAATAAATACTCTTGTTTTGGTATTACTGCTGTTTCCTATTTGCTTTTGTTTATTTCCTGGATTTACATATGCAAAAAAGCAAATATATATACTTCCTGGGACAGAAGAAATGATGGAGCCAAGCATTTGTAAATTATGTAAATACATATACATGTATGTACATGTTAATCTGTCTCTATTTTATTATACACTGCCATGTTTTAGGGGAAAATTTGAGGTATTTTATTATATTCTGCTTAACAGCATATTATTTTATTTGTGGAAATGACTGAAGTTTGGTTATTAAATGAAAGTGAAACTCCATCTCAGAGCAGTAAAATAGTCAGCTTCCATTCACACCCTGTCCTCTAAAAGCACTCATCCTATGCACTCATCCTATGGTGAAGTGTGGGGTCTAAATTGCAGGCATCAACAGTTTTATAAGATGTAATGATATACACAGAAAGTTTGCCTCAAAATATAGAAAACTTCTGAAGTGCCAAATGAGGTATCTTCTAAAGGAATAACATTCCCCATGATTTGGGTGAAGAGTGGACTTTTAACTGGATTTTATCAGCCAGGACACAGTCAGGAAACTAGAAGACACATGAAGAATCTCAGGCAGGATTTAATCCAGGGATTGATTACTCAAGTGTTAGAAGACCAAGAGAGGGACACTGAGGAAGAGGCCGCCAACCCTGAACTAATGCAGTGAAAGAAAAAAGATGCAAGATGTTGGAGAACTGCTTATATCTCTGAAAAAGGGACATAGCAACTGACAATGGCCGCTCAGGAGGCAATAGAAGGTTCTGGAAATGCTGGAACAGACTGGCAGCCAACAGCCAAAGAAATAGACTTGGATAAGCAGGAGTCCGTCCTCTCTCTAGCACCACCTATTGGCAAGACTTAAGAAGTGGGCTAGAGAGAACAAGGTGCAGGGGTAGGAGTTTGGCGCTAAGAGCTAGAAGGCTAGGAGAGAAGAAAATGGTCTGGAGACTCCTATGAGGTGGAATAATGGGAAAAATCCATGAAAACTGGCCAAGACAGGATGAAAAAGAAAAAGACTGATCTTCCAGAAGTGGGAAAAGAGCAGACAAGGAACCAGGCTGTATGTTACAGAAACGCAGACCACAGCAAAGCCCAAAGCGACCTCCTTCTAGTCTGACCAACTAGCAATTGCTCAGTTAGTAGGACAGAAGTACCAAAGATAACAGAGATGCTGAGTGTATATAACTCACATTTGTATCAATAGTCCACGTGGGTTTCTCTGAGGTACTTAGCTGACAGCCAGCCCAATCACCTAGCCAGCAACTGCACTGTAATATGTATTTAATACTTGTTATTTTTCTAAAGTATATTAATTTATTTAATCCTTCTATAACCCAGTGGAGGATAAAATACACCATTTTAATTTATCTTTCTTTTATAGATGAGGTGTGATCATGTTAAGTGAATGATAAGGTCACTTCCTAATTATCTACAAAGCCAAGAATTTCACTTAGGTCTCCTGACTTGTAGCCCATTGCTCATTGTACCATGACATAAAAATCTAAAGGTTCCTTGGTTTTAGTCATGACTTTGGCAATGTTTCCAAATATGAAAATGAACTACTCATACTCTATTGTGGTGGTCCTCCTCCCTTCCTCTGCCCCACTTCTGTAGTCTCATATTTTTTTTCCAGTTTTAGTTCCACAGACAACTACAGTTCAAAAATATTAAATGGAAAATTCCAGAAAGAAACAATTTATACATTTTAAATTATTAGCCACCCTGAGTAGCATGATGAAACCTCATACTGTCTTGTTTCTCTCTGTCTGGCTCATGACTCAACTCTTTGTTCAGTGTATCCATACTGTGTATGCTACCCACCTGTTAGTCACTTAGTTGTGGTGTTGGTTATCAGATGGGCTGCTGTGATATCCTAGTGCTCATGTTTAAGTCACCCTTTTTGAGAAAGAGAGGGGGGATATCTTATTCATATAACTTTTATTGGAGTGTTTTGGTATGATTATTTTATTTCATTATTGCTAGTATCTTACCATGCCTAGCTTATAAATTAATCTTTATCATAGGTATGTACATACATGAAAAACGCACCATATTTAAGGTTCAGTACTATCCAAGCGGGCTGGGATTTAGTTCAGTGGGTAGAGCCCTGTGCTGCAGTCTCTGAGGCCCTGAGTTCAATTCCCAGTACTGCAAAAATGGGAGAAGGGCCTGGCAGTCCACTCCCAAGGCAATCCCGAAGCACTCAGCCATTGAAAACCCTATGAGGGTCGCTATGAGTCGGATACCGACTCGACGGCACCTAACAACAACAACAACAACAACAACAACAACTATCCAAGCTTGCAGACATCCTTCAAAAGTCTTGGGATGTATCCCCTATGGATAAGGGGGCACCACTGTGTCAAGTGAGTTTAACTGAGAGGACTCTCTTATGCCAAGTCCCTGGGCAAGTGTCCATGTGTTTCTCTGAGTCACGCCCAGAGAGTGCACTTTTTCAACATGGCAAATGATGGAGTTGCATTTTAAGTGAGATATAAACATAAAGGGAGCACATGAGGAAAAATCTCGTAGAGACAAACGTGGATTTGAAAGATCTCTTAAACCTCCCATAAAACACAGATCTATCCTTTTGTAGGAAGATTTGTTGTTGTTGTTAGGTGCTGTCAAGTCGGTGTCCGACTCATAGCGACCCTCTGTACAACAGGGGAAACACTATTGTCAGTGCTTCTCTGCTGTTTGTAGGGTTTTCAATGGCAGATTGATTTTTTGGGAGGGGGTTGCCAGGTCCTTCTCCCAAGCCTACAGCATCTGGTGTTCCCAGGCGGTCTCCCATCCAGGTACTAACCAGGCCCGACCCTGCTTAGCTTCCGAGATCTGAAGGGATCCGACGCCACAGGGCTACTGCTGCAGGCTGTAGGAAGATTAGTATTGCCTTTTTCTCCAAGAATTGCAATGGACCTCAGTTACTTTCCTTGGGGCACTGAAGACATGATTGGGATGCCCTTGTGGAACATGTTGGATAAAACATTTGGATTTTTAAACCCTGGAATATTCTCAAGACTGTGATATGCTGAGCCCGTGAGGCACCGGCAGGCACTGAGACCCAGCAAGGGAGAGGTTTTGCAGTTCTTGCAGGCATTTTCTGAGCGTGATGGCAGGCTGACTCCCTGGTGTCATTCACCTCCTCTCTCCTCCTCTCTTGCAACATTGCTCCCCCATCTCACTTCTGTGAGGTTCCTATAGTGGAACCCTTGTTGGTAAAGTACAAATCCAGTGTCCCCAAAAGTAATTTTTGCTCATTGATGGCCCACTGAGAAAGATTTGCAATACCTTAGAGTCCAAATCACATTGAAGGAGAAGCATTGGGTATAAAGAGTGCAGGCACGAAAGTTAAAAATCTAAGTTCAAGTACCAGAAGGCACTTCTAACTGTGTAGCCTTGGAAAAACCATCTGAGCTCTCTGAACCTCTGATTGTTCATTAGAAAACGTTCTCCCCAGTTCATAGGATGGTTATAAGACTCAAATAACAAGGAGAAAACTACAAAGTACTAACACAAATAA
>VMDO01030342.1:0-21415 GCA_007922755.1 Pedetes capensis | reverse complement strand
TCTCTCTTTATCTTACATTATTTCCCCTCTCCTTCCCCAACTTTTGCTCACACCTGCTGATCTCCTCCCCTTTCTTCCTAATCTGCTTATAGTTTCCCTTCTTAGATGAGCATGAATGTTCATTTTTATATATCTACATATATATTTTTTTTTCTTTAAAAAAACATTAGATTTATCTCCCACATATGAGTGAGAATATGTGGGATTTCTCTTTTTGGGACTGGGTTAATTCACTTAAAATGATATTCTCCAGTTCTATCCACTTTGCCACAAAAGACATAATCTAATTCTTCTTTACTACTGAGTTATATTCCATTGTGCATATATACCATATCTTTAAAAATATAAATGTTATCATGTTTTATTTTGAAGTCCTTCAAACTGTATATTGCTTAGGTTTGTATGATATGGATAAGGGTTCCAGCACAAAGATTTCATTTGCTTCACATCCTTACCAAATTTGTTAAACCTTTTAACTGTTGCCAACTGATTAAAATGGGAAATTTCATTCTTAAAACACAAATAAAGTTCATTTCATTTCATAGTTATTGGTCACTCAAATTTCTTATTTTCCATTTCTTTTACTCTTTCTTTTTGATTTGTAGGGATTATTTATACAGTCTGGATTCTAATCCTTTGTCATCCATACACTTGCAAATTTCTCCTGTATTGTGACTTACTTTATATTTCCATTTTTTAAGTGGGCAGAAGTTTTTAATTCTACTATCGCTGAGTCGGATACCGACTCGATGGCACCCAACAACAACAACAACATAGTTAATTTTATTCTTCATTTGCTCCACTTTTTGTTTCTGTTTAAGAAATTCTTCTTCATCCTAAATCCATGAGGTTATTCTATAGATCTATCAAAATATTATAGATTTGGCATCCACTTTTGTCTTTAAATAAACCAGGAATTTGTATTTTGCTTATGAAATGAAGTACACAATCTTTATTTTGTCCACATGTATAATCATTTAGATATTTATTGAAAATTATACCATTTCTCACCAGTTTTTGTAATCTTCAATCCTGTATCCATCATAAATCAAGTTTCCACATGTGTACTAAATTGATTCTGGGCTTTGTATTCAGTTTCATTGGTGTGTACAAGCACTACAATGACTTAACTATAAAAATTATCAATCTCAGCAAAGTTCCCAATATTGTTCTCCTTTCAGAACATCTTGTCTAACCCTATTTTTTATATAAATTTTGACTCAGGTTTTCAATTCTCACATCCATACCAATATACAAAATTACTGTTGGGCACCTATCTTTGTTTTGGATAATCGCATATAATACTGATAAAAAATTGGAGGTGATACATACTCAATAAAAATTACTCAATAAACCAGGCACTATGGCACATGCCTATAATCCCAGAGACTTGGGAGGCAGAGGCAAGAAGATTGCAATTTCAAGGCCAAAGGCAATCTGTGTAATTTAGTGAGTCTCTGTTTTAAAATAAAAAGGGAAAGTTCGCTAGTGGTGAATCTCAGTAATAGAGTGCTTGCAAAGTATGCGTGAGGCCATGGATTCAACCCCTGAGTACTGCAAAAGCATTAGTCAATAAGATTTACTGACCAAAAAAAATTTCAAAGTGTCTGGGGAAATATCTGTATAGGTTTTGTGAATGATATAGTAGTATCAGGTTAGGAATTTTAGGTCTCTGGGAAGTTGATATTTGGAGAAAATTTACAATGACAGGAGAACAAGACAAAAACCTACCGACTGATAGTTAGCATAGCAAAGTATACTGAGGGAAGAAAAGAAAAAGGAAACATAGGACTTAGTGGATACACTAAGGATACAATTTTATGCTCCTTCTAATTCTATAGACACAAAAATGACAGACAGGTATAAACCAAATTGAAAGGCTAGAGATAACTGGTCAGATTAAAGATTTTTTTTCTGAAAGAAGATAGTGCATAAATGTACTAATGTACTAAAAAGAACTGCAGGAAAAGTTTTTTTCTTGTATTTTAAGTAATATCAGAGTATGGGAGATATTTCTATATAATGTAATGTGTGGAAGCCAAAGCAGGAAAATGAGGAATTCAACTATATGGAAAATTAAATTCCTACAAAATAAAACTTATCATAAGCAAAGTCAAAATTCAGATGATAAATTGAGACACTCTTGCAACCCATGTTGCAGAAAAACCATTAATTCCCTAATATATTTAATAGATAAAAATCTGCTACAAACCAATAAGAAAAGACCAATAATCCAATATAAACACAGAGTGATATGAACAGGCATATCACAAAGGAGGAAAATGAATTATTTTGAAACATATGAAAAGATGTTCAGTCTAGATAATAATAAAAGAAATTTAAACACAAATCATACTAAGAGTACACTTTTCACCATTGTATTATCAAAGATTAAAAAATGTGATAATGTCTTCATGGTGGGGGTATGAAGAAAGGTGTTTTCACTGGTGTGAGTGTAAATTAATGTAGTCTCTGCAGAGAGCTCTTAGGCTATGTCTAGCCAAGGAGAGAGGAATTCGCTGGTTCTTGAGTATCCCTCAAAGATGTTTGCATACCAGGATTTTCTTTCTTTCAAGATGGTCGTTTAGCAAAGAGCTGGTTCACCAGGATAGAGTTAGATGGTTGCGTTAACACAACACCTCTGACTAATATTGGCAGCATTAGTATGCAAAGGCTGAGCTCTGGTCACACAGGACATTTTCCAGTCTAGAAAACATTACTTGTTACACAGTTAAGGAAGTATTTTCTGCCCAGTCACCCTATGAATACAAAGAACAGAATGACAGCAAGCTTTTCCTGGGACTGCTTTTGTGGGGTGTCTGGTTCAGCTTGCCCTTCCCCAGGATGTCAGCAGGACAGGGGACTACTACACAGTGCTAGGCATTTTGGTTGTAAGTTTTCCCAATAAAGTTCATTTCCTCCCACGTTATGTGACATGAGTGTATGTGTGTGTGTGCGTGTGTGTGTGTGAGAGAGAGAGAGAGAGAGAGAGAGAGGGAGAGAGAGAGAGAGAGAGAGAGAGAGAATGTTACCTTAGCAGGGACAATACCAAATTACACATGTACATATCCTTTTACCCACTAGTTTTACTTCTGGGATTTAGTTTACAGGTATGGCCACATATGTATATAAAAGCCTTTATGCAAAATTGTTCATCACAGCATTATTATTATTGTTGTTGGGTTTTTTGTTTGTTTTGTTTTTATTTTTTCAGCATAACTGAGGGTTAGGGGCATTGAAGCTAAGGCTTTACTCAAGCTTTGGAAGTGCGATACTGCTAAGCTGCACCCCCAGCCTCTTTTTAATGTTTTATTTTGAGGCAAGGTCTCACTAAGTTACGCAGGCTCCCTCTGGCCTTGAACTTTCAATCCTCTTGGCTCCACCTCCCAAATCAATAGGATTACAGGCATGTGCCACTGTGCTAGGCTCTCATTACAGAATTATTTAAGATAATAAAATACTAGAGTAAGATAAATGTTTATAAATGTGGACTAGTTAAATCATGGTATATACATACAACAGAAAGTTATGCAGCTATGAAAAGAAGATCTTTAGGTATAGATAAAGAATAATTTCTAAAATAAAGTTTTTGGTTAAAATCCAAGGTGCAAAACATGTTATGTAATACTTTGCAACTTGTGTAATAGAAGAGTGAGTTCACACACACATACATCATTTCAATTCTTTATTTTTAATAGATATATATTAAACAAATAACATTAGTTCCCTTTGAGAAGAGCTACTATATATCGTTGTTGTTGTTGTTGTTAGGTGCCGTCGAGTTGGTATCTGACTCATAGCAATCCTCACAGGGTTTTCAATGGCTGACTGTTTTTCGGGATTGCCTTGGGAGTGGATTGCCAGGCCCTTCTCCCATTTTTGCGGTGCTGGGAATTGAACTCAGGACCTCAGAGACTGCAGCGCGGTGCTCTACACACTGAGCTAAATCCCAGCCCCCTATATATCTTATATATTTTAAAATTTGAACCATGTAAATGTATTGTATGTCCAAAATAAATATTGAATAAAATAGATCAAACATTCAAGAAGCCAAAGCAAGGAAGTAATTTGCAGAAGATAAAGATCATCAAGAGAATTGTGTATGAAATGCTAGGATAGCAAGGAATCAGGGCTAATACATATCACCTCTATATTCTCTTTCAACTATGAGATCTTGTAGCACAATGAAGTCCCTATATAGCTAGACAGAAACAGCAGCTGCTTTATATGTATGCTACTCTCTGAGCTTCAATCTTTTTTTATTTTTTTCCTTTGAGTAGCCCTGTCTGTTGCAATTTGGTTTTGATGGGCTCATTTCTCTTCAGATCTTTCAGCAAAGAAAAAAAATACCTGAGATTGATAATCTAATGCTCTTTAAAATGAGTGGCTTTCAATTTCTGAGGATGTTCAGCTTAAATTATGTTGACTGTTTCCCTCTCCACCATAAGAAAGAAATCTCACAACCATTCTCATAAAATACATTGAAATATTTGGAAATATCAGAATGGCATGTGCCTCATGCACCTAGAATTTCAGTGAAATTATTCTCTCAAAAGTGGTGGAAAATCACTATGATGAGCCTAGAAGTCTTTCAAAATCCTAGACCATTCCTATCTAAAGTGCAGAGGATTTTTCACTCTGCAGGGAACTGGGGAGATGCCAGACAAAGTAATCACTTTCTGCTTGCTCTTTTGCCTGCAGTTTTCAATTGGATGTAGTACTTTCCATTTCCCATCCTACAGTGTTGCAGAGCTGTGGGAATGACTGCACTCTTGCTTCAGAGGAGAACTACAAATCTACATCTGAATGCTAAGTTTAATAAGTAGCAGTGAAATTAGTAATCGTTTTTTGGTGCAGACAAGTATCAAGCAGGAAGCTTCGTGGAGATAAGAAAAAGAGTGTGTGTACTTGATAAATAATAATAACAATAATAATTACTATTTATAGAGCATGAACAACATACTAGTAGTCACAGTACTAAATAACTGATCCACATAATTCCACTTAGCACTTATATAAATCATATGATGTGGATGTAATTACTATCCCTAATTTCCTCAGAGGAAGCTTGAAATGGCTAGGTCATTTGCTTAAGTTTACACAGCTTGCAGGTGGTAGAGCTAGCATTTAAATCTAGGAGCTCTTTCTCCACACCGAATACCTTTAATCATTATGCTATATTGTACTATAAAGATAACACCATCTAAGTGTGAAGATTATGGCAATCAAATGAGAATCCTTAGAGTATGAGATGAAAACAAAATGTACTGCCCTTTAAAATAGTTGTGTAGATATATTTCTTCTCTGGCCATTGAATAAAATCTTGGACAAGTCCCATAGCTTTACACATAGCACTTAGCTAATAAAAATTTTCTCTCATACTTCAGGATGCAATAGTAATCTCATTTCAGAATTAAAATTGTCGGTCTATGGTAATAATCAAGACTTCATCCTTCATTTGAGATTAAAGTTCCTATTTTACTCTACTACAATAAATTGCCTCTGACACCTCCAGTTTGAGAGTGGCTTGGTTGGTGTTGGGGGACAGTGAGATGAGATATGGATGTTAGGGCCAGGAAAAATTTAATATGGCTGAAACTGTCATACCATAATGATCTCACATGGTGGATTTCTAGGCTTGGCAGATAACCCAAAGCTGACTCATTATCTCTTGGGGACCTTTTGTGTATTTCCCCCAAATTTCCCCCCTCGGAAACTCCAGCCTGAGGCTAAGTCAATGTTTCTCTTCTAGGTGTCTGCTTATAATTCCCCCCCAAACCTTAAGCATCCAGTGGCTCTCTGCTCTATTGGGGTCCTATTTTCTCTATAGGCAGCTTTCTTGGGTGGAATCCATGTTAGATCCCAATATGAGCCTTACAATTCCTGGGGAATATTGGATGAATGCACCTGTTTACCAATAAAATCACCGTCATTTCCCACATTTGATCTTTTCTTGAAATGAAGATGTGTGTTTCCTAGACTACCAGGGATGAAAGTCAAGTTTGCTGAATAAACTTCCTTATCTTCACTTACTTGGCTCAAAGAGAGCATAAGCATTATTTTCTCTTTTCTCTTGTGGTAGTGAGGTATGCATGTTTGAGACAGAATTGGTAGTGAATTCCATAGCATTCTTTTGACTGTGTCCAATGAAATTCTCTCTAAAAGTAGTCCTCTTTCTTGGTCTTTCCAGCCTTTGAAATATCCTGGAGGCAGTTATTATGCTAAGGATTGCCATAGCAAGTTTCTAGAGTAATGCTTTTTCAGGTCCTGGATATATAGCCTGGATTTTAATTTTAGATTGTGAAGGTATTTGTCATCTGTTGTTTTGTCCCGAGTCTTTGGGATCTTAGCTGAAACAGACAGAAAAGCCCCATTTTAACACAATATTTTAAAAGCTTTTCTATGTTGTTGAAATTGTTCTTGTGGGGAATAGAAAGTTTAAAAATGCATAGTTGTCTTATACTTTCCAAACATTTAGATATTCCTATTCCTATGATGATATTTTCTTCATGCAGAACATGAAGTTAAAATGGGACAGCTCAGATACTAAATCCTTAGGCCTCCTCAGATTTTAAGTTGATATTATCCTTCCATATTTGAAAATAAGCTTATCCTCTACCATTTTCATTCCAAATCTTGAAGGTTCTGAACCCTCAATTAAGCTTAGCCAACTTAATTATCTTAGCTAAGTGTTTCTTTCTCATTCAGCTTATAGTTCATTTATCCCTTTGTGAGATGAGTCATTATGATACAGCTATATAAACAATATACTTGCTTGTCTGGAAGTAATTTTAATGTTTTTGAAAGATTGAATTATCATAGTTTATCTGACTTCCACATAAACAGAACTGAATTCAAGCCCAATAAAATAATCCCTTCTTGGTCTTCATCCTTTTTAACCATCCTACACTTATTGCACATTAAAGCTCTCTGCACATTTCATTCCAATGAGTTGCCTTGGACTCTTCCAGGATTGGAATGACTTTTTGGAAAATTTCTCTTCCCTTGATATATGTGGCTGGTTCTCTTTCTACTTCTTGAACTTTCTTCCTATTCATTTCTGTGAATCCTCATCCTAATGAGTGTCCTTGATTGTTTTCTTTGTTTCGTTCCCTTAGCAATTGTATACCCTACTATACCAGCAACCTGCAAATAGATGCTACCTCTGCTGTCATCTTTACTTTCTTCTTTGTTTCCTTGCACTTATTTGTGTACTTACTTTTATTGTGGCCCTTGTCACATTAACATATAATCTGTTGCCTGTAGGACTGTTTCTTCCACTTGAAAATTAGATTATTACATAAAGAGATACAGCTTCTTATCCATCTACTCAGTACCAAACATATAATTGTTGTTGTTGTTAGGTGCCGTGGATTCAGTGTGTGACTCATAGTGATCCTCTGTACAAGAGAAACACTGTTGTCAGTGCTTCTCTGTTATTCATAGGGTTTTCAGTGGCAGATTGAATTTTGGGAGTAGGCTGCCAGGTCCTTCTCCCAAGTCTACAGCACCTGGTGTTCCTGGTAGTCTCCTATCCAAGTACTAACCAGGCCCAACCCTGCTTAGCTTCCAAGATCAGATGGGATCAGATGCCACAGTGGTACAGCTGCAGGCAGACATATAATAAATGTTCAAAAAAGTTTGCATAAATGAAAGAAAAATTTCTGTTTTACTCTGCTTGCTGGATAACATCTGTATATCCATTTAGTCCCTCAAACTAACATGGATGAAACAAATGAAGTTATCATTCACTACCAAACCTTCCTACTAATTTTCCAACTTTAGTCCCACAAGAGGAACCATTGATTCTTCTGACGGCCTTATCTGCCTCACTAAGCACTCATCAAGTCCTATCTATTCCACCTGCATAGTATTTTTGCATTTGATCCTTGTTTCATTTCCACCTTCCAAATCTTCATTGCCTTTGGTTTGGAACTTTAATTACACCATACATGATTTGTACTATAACCATTGATTAATGCCAACACCAGGTATAAACTCCATTAGGGCAAGAATTACATTTCATTTGCTATTTCATTTCATAAATAAACCATAGGTCTTGGGATATACCTTCTACTCATTGTTATTTACTGAATAAATAAAAAAATACATGTCATAGTATCTACCTCACAGTGTTAAAACAAGAAATAAGTTAAATGTGATAAAACATGTCATGAAACCCAAACAGACACATGGGGAGACTCAATAGAAGGTAATGAAGAACCGTAACTGACAGAATCAGATGAGCTACCACCACATGAGCAGGCAGTGCCAACTGTCACCCACATGAATGATCCCATGTCCAGACTTTGCATTCGTGCTGGCTTTCCAACCAACACAGCAACAGAAGAACAACCTAGTCAATTGATTGTACCTTGAGGTATAATACCTTTTTATCTCTTAAAACAATTAATTTTTGGATAAGTGTAGAAGTGGAGTACAACTATAAGATAAACCAAAACACATGGCATTGGTTTAGAGATTGGGCTGTGGATGGAGGCAAAGAACATAAGGAAGACTTTGGGCAGACGTACAAAAGACAATGGGCACATTGACATTGGACACTGGAGGAACAGCACCCAATCTCATATAGTGATGGTAGATTTGATGATCCTGTCACCTGCAAAAATGTGGGATAGGGAAAATATGACTAATGATTTGTGGATTTGGCAAAAGCAGTTTCTAGGAAGATTGTTGAAAATGTCAGCTGGCTTCTTTAACTGCTAATAAAGTGATGAAAAGAGATCTAAAGAAACAATTTGGATTTCAAGCAAAATGTAGAGAAAAAAATTTTCCAAGCTAAAAAGCTTCTAAATTGGAAAATAAAACCATTTCTCAGTCCAAGCCTCTCCAGAGGGCAAAAGTTGGCAAAGTAAGAAATAATTCTGAGAAAAGAGCAAACCTAGGTTGTTGTTGTTAGGTGCTGTCGAGTCAGTATCCAACTCACAGAGACCCTCATAGGGTTTTTCAATGGCTGACTGTTTCGGGATTGCCTTGGGAGTGGATTGCCAGGCCCTTCTCCCATTTTTGCAGTGCTGGGGATTGAACTCGGGACCTCAGAGACTGCAGTGCATTGCTCTACCAACTGGGCCAAATCCCAGCCCAAACCCAGGTTAATACTAGTATAATGTGGCTTCACATCAAGGTCAAGTCAAGGATGTGTCTGTAACATTCTTTGTTAAGATAAAGACCTATTTCTCCAAGACTCATCTTGATTAAAAAAAAAAAAAAAAGCTTAGGGGCCTATTTCATATATCATTTCAGGTAGAAAAGTTAACTTGCAAAAATGTTAATGACAGTGTTCCACAGCGTGCTAATCTTCACCTCAAGGTTGAAAGTAACTTAAAAAAAAAAAAACCCTCAAGAAGTGAGTGGGGCTTTTATTCAGTGATGCTAACCTGAACAAGTGTGTGAACCTTAACATACAATGATGGTAACTCCAATAAGAGTCATAGGAAACCAACAAGTTTCTAAGAGAATATTCAGAGAAGGTACTGTTAACTTAGAGTAAAAAAGAGTTAGTTCAAAATGAATCAAAGATTCTGGACCCTAACATTTTATTGTCAGGAAGCAAGATGAGAAAAATTTCTTAACCACAAACATATGTTATTTCTTATGGAAAACAAAGGATGATTCACTGGCCAAGAGTTCAGAAAGTGCAGCCAAAATCCAAGGAGAGTCTGTCTGAGAAAGCAGAGGTGGTCCTCTATCAATGCACACTTCTTGTTCCTGCAGCCAAAATGTGCCTGGCTGGATCACAAGTATCTGCTAGGTGCTATCTGCTTCCCTTCTTTTGAATGAGTGTCTATTATGGTTTTATCTTCCTTCCCTATTGTTTGTTTAGCATAGGAATGGAGTAGATAGTTCATAGATCTCTGTAGGAATGAGCTGAGAAGACTCATTCTCAACTGAATCTAAATTTAGATGAAAAAAAAAAATACTGGATATAAGATGGGGTGAAACTTGAGGTAGGGGATGGGGTAAGAATATTTTCCATATGGTGGAAATATAAATCTTATATCCAGCAGGTAGATAGTGGTAGATTGTTTCTACAAAGTTGTTCACAACATTATTTGCAGTCTTATATACTTTGGAATAGGAACTTGCCTCTCCCCCCTATCAAAAGAGGCTGTCTATTTTCCCTCTCCTTGAAACTGGGATGTTTTGATGACCTGTTTTGAATAAAAACTGGGGGCAGATATTAAGCTATGTGACTTTTAAGGCTTGTCCTCAAAAAATCCATAACTTCCATCTTGGCTACTTGGAATGATTCTTTTTACATCCTCACTACCATTCTGTAAGGAAGACCAAGCAGTCCCAGGGAAAGGACCAAGTAGATAGAGATTGAGGTGTGTGGCTGACTGCCCCAGCTAATTAGAATCAGCACCAAATGTCAAAATATGTGAGACTGGGAAATTCCAGCCTTCCAGGCATGCCAGCTGAACTCATGTGAATCAGAAATACCCATGGAATCTTGAGAAATTTTAAATTGCTATTGTTTTAAACAATCTGTCTATCAAGAGAGTTTGTTACACAGCAATAGATAGCAAAAAACCTAGGCATGTTTAGAGGCAGATTGTAAATTTCCAAGGTCACTACTCAGGATGAGGCAGAATGGTCCCAATGGTAGAGCTATTGCCTTCTATAACTTCACATAGCTGACACTATGGAGTTGATTATGAATTATCCATGATATTTATGTGCCTGGAAGTGGCAAGATCTTTTGGGGTTGAGAATTCCCAACATTTAAAATACTATCTAGTATAGTAAAGATTTGTTAAGTTCAAGCAAGCCTTAGTGTATAAACTCAGGAATCCTTAGGACTTATGATTTTTTCTTTTTCTTTTTTCCCTTTACATGAAAGTTTATTCTTTTTATATTGCTTCCATGTGGATTTCATTATATATATAAATACACACACACACACACACACACACACACACAAACACACACATCGGCTGGGATTTAGCTCAGTTGTTAGAGCGCTGCTCTGTAGTCTCTGAGGTCCCGAATTCGATTCCCAGCACCGCAAAAATGGAAGAAGGAACTGGCAACCCACTCCCAAGCAATCCTGAAACAATCTGCCATTAAAAACCCTATGAGGGTCGCTATGAGTCGGACACAACTCAAAGGCACCTAACAACAACAACAACAATATATATATATATGTACGTGTGTGTGTGTGTGTGTGTGTGTGTGTACAGAGTAATAAGTCAATTACTGTATCCATTATGCTACTATTAAATACTTTTGCTTATACATTCATTATTTTACATATTTTGCAAAATAGTATAAACTAAAGAAGAGAAGAAGAGGAAAAAGTAGGAATTTTAATTAGCATGTAATAAAATTGTACATAATTACGAGTTACATTCTCATTGATTTTTTCCTTTCCCTTCTTTTTTCCCATATATTCCCATATATTCTTTTTTCCCATATATTCCCATATATTTCCCATATATTTCCCATATATTCCCATATATTCCCATATATTTCCCATATTTCCCATATATTCCCATATATTTTTTCCCATATATTCCATCATATATTTTGAGATTTTCCTCTCCCCTTTTATCCCTTTATATTATTTTCCCTCCCCTTCTCCCCTTCCCTAACTGCTGATCTCCCCACTTCTTTCTGATTTACTTATATTTTCCCTACTTAGATAGGTATGATTGTTCATTTATATACATCTACATAAGTATTGTGGGCTGGGATTTGGCTCAGTTGGTAGTGCACTGTGCTGCAGTCTCTGAGGTCCCGAGTTCAATTCCCAGCACCACAAAAATGGGAGAAGTGCCTGGCAATCCACTCCCAAGGCAATCCCGAAACAGTCAGCCATTGAAAACCCTATGAGGGTCACTATGAGTTGGATACCGACTTGACGGCATCTAACAACAACAACATAAGTATAGTTTTTTTCTTCCTTTAATTTAGATTTAGCTCCGACATATGAGTGAGAACATATGGTATTTCTCTTTTGGGGACTGGATTAATTTGCTTTAAAATGATGTTCTTCAGTTCCATCCATTTTGCTGCAAATAACATAATTTCATTATTCTTTATTGTTGAGGAATATTCCATTGTATATGTGTGTATATCTATATTACATATAATATACATTATATGTATATATTATATACATATATATCTAAGATCTATCTATCTGTCAAAAATAACTGATCACTACTATATAGAACCTATGACAGAGACAGATATTGATTTCTCAAATTTCATTCCTCCCTCATTTTTAAATAATCACAACTCTGAATGTTAGTGGGCATATGACCATCCAAATATGGACCACATTTTCCAGCCTTCCATGAAGCTAGATACATCATTGTAGCTAATTCCTGTCCAATGAGATATAAGCATTATGTGCAGCTTTTAGAAAATGTTAAAAAGTGGTCCTCAGTACTTCTAATTTTTTTTTCTCCATCCCACTGCTAAATTGTGGACATCAAACCTAAATGTAAATGATGATAGAATACATTGTAAGGAATTTGTTTCTAATGATCATATGACTGCTATACAGACTCTGAAATGTTTAGCTCTAGAATTAGAGCCTAGGAGCAATAAATTTGAAACAACTCTTATTTAGGCATCTTGATCACTCACAGATGAGACCAGATTTTCCTAATATCATGACAAAATTGTGGGAGAATTGTTGATCAATTCTCCAAGTATTCATATACTTTTATGAGAATAAGATGAATATTTCACTTGAAATTTAAGTCTTTGGTTTTCCATGTCTGGATTTACCTAATCCATACGTAGAGAGAAAAATGAGCGCTTTCATAAATAGCAAGATTTCTAGTACTTTCTCTTTCAGTTTTTATTTTGCTTTCAATTTTATCTGGTTGAACCTGCCTTTGTATGAGTTTTTAACCATAGAATTACTTCCCTAATACTTCACGTGAGGAATCACTGAAATGTGACACACAATTTCAGAGGAAAAGAGAGAAAAGGAGAGGTATTTATTTCTATGAAAAGATAAGGAGGTGCTGATCACTATGACTATTCCTACTCTTTCTTTTTTCAGATTCCTTCATCCCCTTTGTTTCCCAAGTCCCAATACAGAGATGATAAATAGAACTATTGAGGCAATGCAACTGCTACCATGGCAACAATATTTCCAAGATTATCTTATATGGCACTTTCATCTCCCTTCTGGTTCTAAGGCAGCCATGGATGGGTTCTTGATGAAAGTAATGTGTACCAATGATCCTTTAATAAGTAACACATAATGCACAAGGTATAAGGAAATCCTAACATTTAAATACCCCAATACTCATGCTTGGGTTAGTAGGTGAGGTGGGAATGCCCTTCTATATACTTTCCAATTTGAGGGAAGAGGATGTATATCAAGAGAAGATTGTAGGTAGTAAAAGTAACAGATGTATTTTGCTATTTCAAGAAAAATGGTATCTATTCAGCTAATGGAATTACTGGAGAATAAAATCATTAATTGCCTTTACTAATTAAAATAATTCATTGTATTTGCACATTTTTAAGAAGCCATATTCCCTGTAAATCTCTTTGTTTCTGTTAAAGTTGTTTTAGTTGTGTTCTATTCATCATGACTTAAATATCTTTCCTATTCTTCTCTATAACACATCATTCACTTTCCTTGAGATTTGATTACAGACTACTCTTTTACAATAAAAAAAAGTTCAAAATCAACTGCACACCCAAACAGCTAAGTAACTGATGGCCACACTTGCTATGTATAGAAACTTTGAAGAGAAGATCAGTATAATGGTTATGATGAGCAGAGGGGCGGCTGTTGAATCATAGAATTCTAGTCCTCAGTTGTTGCTACTTAGAATGCCACCGCATAGCTCCTTGATCTTGGGAAATTCTTTGTAAAGGTATATGACTGACTTCCTTGCAAATATGAATGACTGATATATCAGAAATGGCCCAGAGCAGAGGCAAATATTTTGAGGGAACAATCAAGCAACATTATTTCATGTCTATCTGTGGTTGGACTAGTCAGTGGATATGCAATCAGAATTAAGAGATAGGCCCTGTCTTAGAAGATTCAAATGCTGATGGGGAATGCAGACATTGTATTATTCTGGAAATTTGGTTTGTAATAAAGAAAACATGAGAGTGGGAAAATAAAAGGATATATACTCTTTAAAAATTTCACATATGGCAAAACAACAATGACAACAGCAAAACCTCAGCAATATCGATTCTGGATATTTATTTGAGAGAAATAAAAACTTACCTTTGCACTAAAATAGTCACATAAATGTTCATAGCAGCTTAACTAATAATACTTCAAAGCTGTAAACAAGCAAAGTGAGTGAATTAGTAAACAAACTGATGCATTCACACAATGGAACACTGTACAGCAAAAGAAATGAACAGACTATTGATATAACAACTTGGGTGGATCTCAGAGGTATTATACTGAGTCAAAAAATGTGACTCTCAAAGGACTATATAATTTATGATTTAATTTATAAAACAGCATTAAATTGCACCATTATGGAGATGGGAAGAAATCATGATTTCCAGTGTTAGGCTTGGGATGAGGGTCTGAATGTCAAGGGGAAAGGATAAGTGAAATTTTTTTGTGTGAGGATGGAGCAGTTCTGTGTCCTGAGTATGGTCATGGTTACATGAATCTATACATCTACAAGCAAGATAAAGTGTCATAGTACTGTAAGCAACAACAAAACGTGAGTACATGTAAAACCTGAATGAAGTTTATAATTAACAGTATAATAGTAATGTTGATTTCCTGATTCTGACAACGTATGAAGGTTATATGTTACTTTTGGGGGATACCACTAGATGAGAGTATTGAGAAATTCTACCTCTGAAATTTTTATGAATCCTGTTATTTCAGAAGAAAAAGTTTTAAAATTAAATGAAAAAATCTACATGTGACTTCGTTAGATGATGTTATAGAAATTCAACCACCAATATTGGGATCCTGGAACCAGGGAAAGGGAAGCCAGAGAGAGGAATACTTTCACTCTTGCTGCTTCTCTTGGTCATACTTGTTTCCTTCTGTCTCTTCCAAATGGCTTTTCTTACTTTTACCTCCATGTGACAAAAAAAGGGAAAATTTCAGTTTTCAAAATGTAAATTCTCTACATTCATGAGCCCAAACCAAGATACAATGGAAACATCTTGGTCCAGCTCCAAATTTCATGGGAAGAGACTGCCACCCTGGGTCACCACCCAGTCCTGTTACAAACATTTACTACCAGAGAAGTTGAACCTCTTAATACCAAAGATGTGTATTTTCCAGGCAAGGGAGAATGGTTTGGGGCTGGGTAAATAGACAAAAAGTGATATTACAGATATGCAAAGGCATCAATTGCACTATAACTTGGCAAATGTTATACCATTTGTATGAAGAATATACGATGAGGTATGAAAGTGGATACATTATTTAGCCATCCTCTAGCACTGAATTTTTCTTGGTATTCTGCTCTTGGTATTCTTGAATGTGACATTTCCCAATCCCCTACTAATAGGGGCTAGTATCTCTTGCCTTATTGACCATGTTGCTATGCTCAGAGCAGATGCTCTTAGAGGTACTTAAGAAGACTTCTATAAGTATAATTAAGAATAGGGTGGGTTTTATTCTCAGAGAAATAATACTTCATTATTGGTGGTTTATAACAGTGCATTTCTTGTTGATATCATATTAATCTCAATCTCAAAATGCATTGTTGGGGTTGCAACTAGTTTCTGCTACATATCTTTGTCACATATGGTCCCAGGCAGGCTGAGCTTTTCCCTATGGAAATGGAAGAGGAACATAAAGTATTGTGTACTGGCTCTTAAAAGGCTTGCTTCCAGATATGTCACGTACCACTTACATTCACAATTTTTTCACCAAATAAGTAACTTGTTCACATCTAGCTCTAAGGGGAGAGCAGAAAGACTTGAAGGAGACCTGAAACAATTGTTGAACAGCATCAATAACCCATTCCAATGCAGAAGCATGGTTTACATATGAATCCCCTGGGGTATTTGGTCTCTGTGTCTGAACAATTCATATGCTTTGAGAGAGAGGGTACCTTTCCCCTCTCTTCCTGTAGGGATTTTACTTTGGAATGTACAAATTCTCTCACAGAAGGTAAGAGCCTTATCTACCCTTATGTGATTCATTCTGCCCTCCATTTGCTCCATATAAGTTGATGCATGTGATACTTGAGCCACTTACATGAGGTTTTGTCATTGATAGTAAAAATAGACCTTTATATACGCATTCATAGATGACCTGAAAATGATGCACTTTTTTTATTGTGAGACCTTTTTTTTTGCCTCGAAGTTTAAAAAGGTTAAAGTGATAGGCCAAATAACTTCAGAAACGTGTCTCCTCCCTCAGCTATATTTATAAAGCCCCCATTATGTGCAGATACAGAGGGGAGAAGGTATGGCTATAGATAATACATACCCCAATGAGTAGGATACAGAGATGGATATGTTTTTGTTGTTGGGTGCCATGGAGTTGTGTCTGACTCATAGCGACCCTCATAGGGCTTTCAATGGCTGATTGTTTTGGGATTGCCTTGGGAGCGGATTGCCATGTCCTTCTCCCATTTTTGTGGTGCTGGGAATTGAACTCAGGACCTCAGAGACTACAGAGTGGCACTCTACCAACTGAACTAAATCCCAGCCCTGGCATGGATATAGAGTGTAAAAATACAGGGTGGGCAGTGAGATGCCATACAAGAGGAGCAACATAAATGGATTGGAAAGGAAGAAGTTTTTTTTTTTATTGAATAATGGATGTGTTTATTGGGAAGGAAGCAAGCTTAAGGGATAAATTGTCTTCAGGAATCAATGAAATTTGTACATATAGAGAAGGAAAATGGCCTCTGATAATAACCCTGAATTGTTGTTGTTGTTGTTAGGTGCCGTCGAGTCGGTATCCGACTCATAGTGACCCTCATAGGGTTTTCAATGGCTGAGTGCTTCGGGATTGCCTTTGGGAGTGGATTGCCAGGCCCTTCTCCCATTTTTGCGGTGCTGGGAGTTAAACTCAGGACCTCAGAGACTGCAGCGCAGCGCTCTACCCACTGAGCTAAATCCCAGCCCTAACCCTGAGTAGTAAATATAAATAATGGTTTTTCAAACAAATGTGTTGAATGGATAAGTGCCTTTTGCCTTTGACATAGCAAAAAAAGCCTAGTTTATAAATGAAGAAGCTGAAAGACTATAAGAAGAGAGAGATGAGGGAGAAGACTCTGGAAGCTGAGTGGGAGTGCAGTGAGGAAGCTAGTTAATTAAATTTAACAGCAAGTTCTCCATGTTAGGATTAACAAAGAGGAAAGATAGACTTTGCCTACTTCATAATCTTATCTGGGGCTGATCCTAATAGAAATTTCTTTCTTCTAAATGCTTTAGTGTCTGAAGCATCATGGATTTTAGAAAAGCCACAGCCTATCTCACTTCTTATCATGCTGGGATTTAACCCATAGGGTACTTTACATTACTTAAACCAATGGCAGAAGAAGAGTTCAGATTATCTGAAGAATTGATTACCACAGAAAGAATGTGAATGCCTTGAGAGTATTTGTTTATTGGATTCAAGACTTTATTGTTTTCATTTGTTTATTTATTTTTGGTGATCTCTCCTGTGTTTACAATTTAATTTACCACAATCTATTTTCAAATAGGGTAATACCACTTTACACATAACACAATAACCTTACAATAATATATTTCAATATCCTTCTCCCCATTCTTTGTTCTAGTGTTGTAAAACATTTTAGTTCTATTTGTAAGAAACCTGTCATCATTTTTGTTTTAAAAATGGATTAACTTTTAAAGAAAGTTGAAAGTGAAAGCCTTTTATAGTTGCCACATATTGGACATTTCCAGTATTTTTGTTGTTCTTTTTAGATCCATTTTTTTTCCTTTGGGTATCATCTTCCTTCAGTGGGAAAAAGTCCCAGGTTCCTTTATTAACCTCCAGGTAGCTGCCAAAAAATTCTACCTGCTTTTGTCTGTATTTATTCATTTATTTTATATTTGTACTTGGTGTTGAATCCATGGCCTCACACATACTTGCAAGTGCTCTACCACTCAGTTGCACCCCTCATCTATTTTTTTTATTTTCTTATCTGTGACAGGGTCTCATGAAGTTATGCAGGCTGCCGCTGACCTTGAGCTTGCTATATTCCTGCCTTGACCTCCTTAGTCACTGGCATCACAGGCATGCACCACCGTGCCCGGCTGAAAGTGTTTTATTACACCTTCATGTTGACAAATATTTTTGCTGATGTTCATGTTAGTGTATATTCTGTTTGACATGTATATATCCTGTATGGGATTTATTAAGCAATTGGATCTGTAAATTTAGTGTTTTCATGCAATTTAGAAAAATTGGAAGAATTATTTTTTCACATAAAACACACATTTTTCCTTTCTTTCTGGGGGTCAATGTTCACATGTACTAGACTACTTCATATCCCATTGGTCACTGTACTTGGGCTTGTTCTTTGGTCCTTTCCCCCTGTGCTTTAGGTTGAATAGTTTCGATTGCAATGTCTTCATATTCACTGATCTTTACTTCTACAGTGCCTAAATTGGTGTTAATCCCTTCCACTATATTTTTCACTTTGATACTATAATTTTCATCTTCAAATTTCTACTTGAAATGTTTTCACATTTTTTCTTTCATTTCACATTTATTTGTACTTTTGTTTAATTCTTGAATACTATGACCATACCCATAAAAGCAGCTTTAAAGCCTTTTTTGACCATTTTATTATGTCAGTCATTTCTCTGGTCTCTTTATATTGACTGATTTCTCATCTGGTTCATAGTCATATTATCCTTTATTTTTTATGGTTCATTATTTTTGTTTGGATGTTGTTGTTGTTAGGTGCCGTAGAGTTGGTATCCAACTCATAGTGACCCTATGTACAACAGGCGAAACACTATTGTCAGTGCTTCTCTGCTATTCATAGATTCCTTCCCCCAAGCCTGCAGCAACTGGTATTCCCAGATGGTCTCCCATCCAAGTACTAACCAGGCTGACCCTGCTTAGCTTCTGAGATCTGATGGGATCGGATGCCACAGGGCTACAGCTGCAGGCTGTTTGGATGTTGTTAGGTTAGGTGCCATCGAGTCGGTATCCGACTCATAGCGACCCTCATAGGGTTTTCAATGGCTGACTGTTTCGGGATTGCCTCGGGAGTGGATTGCCAGGCTCTTCTTCCATTTTTGTGGTGCTGGGAATCGAACTCGGGACCTCAGAGACTGCAGCGCAGCACTCTACCAACTGAGCTAAATCCCAGCCCGTTTGGATGTTAGACACTTTGAATTTGATTTATGGTATTTTTTTGTGTTTTCTCACAAAATATTCACAAATGTTTTGATAGGCTTCAAAGTTACTCATAAATTAGCTCCATAATTTCTTAAACCTTATTGCTAATAGTCTATTGCAGACTTTTCTATAGGGCTAGCTTTATCCCACTGCTGAATGTCGGACAACAGCTTGTTAAAACTCACATGTATTCCAGCCATATTTGAACTCTGGATATTGTTCATCTTATGGCTCCTTGAGAGTTCTTTGACTCGCTTTATGTCTTTTCATGGTATGCATATGTTACTTAGTGTTCAATAACAGGTTCAGGAGTACCCCAGGTAGATTTCTGTAGTTTTTCCCTCTATGTATCTCTTTTCCTGCTAGCACTGGGTCCACAAATTCCAGCTATATCAGCTTCTCTGAACTCTAATCCGTATCTCCTCAATGCAGCAAAACCACCACACTTTGTCAGGGTCCTTTCTCTTTCTGTCACAATCTGGAAAGTGATTTCAAGCAGAAAGCAGAAAGCCTGGGCAATCAAAATGATTTCCTTTCCCTTCTCTCAGGAATCAAAGTGCTGTGGTGTCTGGTGTCCAATGTCTAAAAAACAATAGATTTTTTCTTTGTTTTTAGTTTTCTAGTTTTTTTACATCAGAGAGCAAACCGTGTAATAGTTGATCCTATTACTTGAGTAAAGTCACACTGCCTGGTACAAACAGATATTGAGTTTTGGATTCAAAAAAATTATTGTGTGGTCAACTGGCAAGAAGGTAAGGATCTATATACTCAAATATGCCTACCTAACTATTGGTAGTGGGGGAATTTATGGGAAGGAAAGGAGAGAAGCTGCTTGTTGATTGGATAGCAAAAGGGAGCATTTTAGAATTCTTTTGCACAGGTGTGTAGACTGTCTGTGTTAGTTTTTCATCCTTGTGATAAATACTTGAGAGAAACAGTTAAAAAGAGGGAAAGGTTTATTTTGGTTCATAGTTCTAGAGGTTTCAGTTTGTAGTTGGTGGCTCTGTTGTTTCTGAGCCATGGTGAAGCAGAACATTATGGCAGAAAAACATGGCAGAGGAAAGTTGCTCTTGGTAGCTGGGAAGTAGAGAGAAAAACAAAGAAGTGAAGGCAAGATGTACCCTTCAAAGGCATGCTCCCAGTGACCCTCCTCCTTCCATGAGGCTTTGCCTCATACATCTCCACCACCTCCCAATACTGCCCTAAAATTATGACTCTATCAATGGATCTTTCAATCAATGATGTCAGGTCCTTCATGGTCTAATCAGTTCCTATAGTCTGCTAGCCAGTCCTTTGACCTATGAACTTTGAGAGGCATTTCAGATTCAAATCATAACATTGTCATCATGCTTCTTCACATGTTTCTTTTGAGGGGAGTTATGTTTTGTAACCCCCCACACGTCTGTCAGTTTCCTGCACTGTGGGGGCTTGTGTGTTGCTATGAGGCCGAGAGCTCTGCCACTGTAACCTCGGACATGAGAAAGGTTACCCATGGTGGACAGGTTTTCATCTGAGCTTCCAGACTAAGACAGAATAGGGAGTAGGACCTGGCAACCCACTCCCGAGACAACTAGTCATTGAAAACCCTATGGATAGCAAAGAAACACTGTCAGATATAGTGCCAGAAAATGAGGCCCCCAGGTTGGAAGGCACTCAAAAGACTACTGGGGAAGAGTTGCCTCCTCCAAGTAGAATAGACTGTGATGACGGAAATGGAGTAAAACCCCAGGGTGCTCAACTTGCTGATATGGCACAACTAAAAATGAGAAACAACTGTAAACATCCATTAATAATTGGAACATGGAATGTACGTGGTATGAATCTAGGCAAATTAGAAATTGTTAAAAGAGAAATGGAGCACATAAACATTGATATTCTAGGCATCAGTGAGCTAAAATGGACTGGCATAGGCCATTTTGAGTCAGACAATCATATGGTCTACTATGCTGGGAATGATAAACTAAAGAGAAATGGGGTTGCATTCATCATCAAAAGAGACATTTCAAGATCTGTCATGAAATACAATGTTGTCAGTGATAGAATAATATCCATATGCCTACAAGGAAGGCCAGTTAATATGACTATTATTCAAATTTATGCACCCAC
>VMDO01030341.1:0-21527 GCA_007922755.1 Pedetes capensis | reverse complement strand
ACAACAAATTTTAAATGGTCTGTATTTCTCTATGTTTTGTTTCCTTTAATCTGACTTGAAAAAGGTGATGTCAAGATAGCTTTTGCTTTTATATAGAAAAGTTTTAGAATAGCTTTCCATTAAATCTTTGGTTACAGAAGTCCTGAGAGAGACTTTTTTACTTTCAGAATATTTTCTTGTTAATATATCTGCTTTAAGATATTTTCAATAGGTTTCATGGTGGAGATGATTCTTTTTGTATTTATATGCCATTCCTCTTAAATACCCACTACCATATGAGTGTATAACCTCAGTGTTTTGAATTCCACCATTCAATCATTCTATCAAATTATATCTAATATCAGGGGCCAGAGACAGAGCTTTTTACAGTATATTTGCCACTGTGTCACACAATTCATCTTTTATTTTTAGTAGAGTATGCCATTGTTATTAGGTGGTGTCGACTTAGGATCGACTCATAGTAACCCTTTGTACCACGGAACACATGACATACTTCCATACACCATGTCATGAACACAGTCCTTTCACATTTGAGCGCCTTGTTTCAGCCACCATGTTTCTTCTCATTCTGAATCATGCTACATCTGCAAAAGGAAGTCCCAAGATCTGTCGTCCATTCACATCCTTAAGGTTGATGCTATTTTGAGGAGGCACCTCTTCCCCAGTGCTTTCTTGAATGCCTATCAGCTCATTTCCTGGCACTATTATTTGACAGTACTTCACTGATCTTCATATGGTTTTCAATTACTAATGGTTTGGGAGTGGGCTGCCAGGTCCTTCTGGTCTATCATAGTCTAGAAGCTCATCTGAAATCTGTGGGATGGCCCTGCTGGTATGCAAAATATCTGTGGCTAGCTTTCAGCATCACAGCAACACACAAGCCTCTACAGCAGGGCAAGCTGACTGACACGTGGGAACGTAGAAACTATAGATGAGATTTATTAAAGATAGTACACCTACCCAGGTGTGGTGGCGAATGCCTGTAATCCTGGTGGCTCAGAAGGCAGAGGCAGGAGGATCACAAGTTCGAGACCAGAGGAACTCTGCGTAATTTAGCGAGACTGTGTCTGAAGAAGTAAAAAAAATTGGTCTGGGGGTGCAGCTCAGTGGTACAGCACTTACAAAGCATGCCAGCGCAATGTCCTGCATTCAACCCGCACTGCTGTAAAAACATAAAGATAGTACACCTTTAAAGAATAATAACTTGGAAAACTGAGACACTTGGAGAAGCCTAGTTAGATATGCAAAGAAATTTGGAACACCTGTGTTCCATGGGTGAACCGGCATAAAGCTGTTTCTCTTTCCCATAGTAAGGTAAAGAAGCCTGAGAACAGGAGAGTTAAGCAGGCTTTTAGTAGGTAAGTGCCTTGAATATGGGGGGTGTGAGAGAAGGGAGAGATATTTGTGGTCAGTGGAGAGAGAAGAGCAGAGGAGCAAGGAGAATGGATGACCAAGTATGTGGAAGAAGAAGAGAGAGAATTCATATTTGAGTATCAAGGATTTCGCATAGCATATGGCTGTATTTTTGGTCTCTTTTGTGTCTGAGAGTGGGGGGTCCAGCTGACTTTTAGAAGCAAAAGTGTCGTGGATAGATAGGGAAGCTAGCAGGCCAGATAGAAGAGTGAGATGTACACATGGTGTTTGAAAAATGAACAGCAGAGGAGCAGAGAGAAAGGAAGAGGGGGAGAGTTTGTGGAATAAGATCGAATTCATGTAGAAGTATTATGGATTCTGCATTTCGGTATGTAGCTGTTTTTTGTTTCTTTAGTGTATCTGGGTGTTGTTTACATAGTATTCATTGGTATGTGTTAATGCATGGTAAATTTAACCATCAGGATAGATAAAGAGACCAGTATAACTGTCTTCCTGTGGGATTCCAGATTGGTCAATCCAGAATACACTGTTGTTGTTAGGTGCCATCAAGTTGTTGTCCAACTCATTGCGACTCTATGTACAACAGGCAAAACACTATTGTCAGTGTGTCTCTGTTATTCATAGGGTTTTCTATAGCCCATTATCATGGGGAGTGGGCCTCTCCCAAGCCTACAGCACCTGGTGTTCCCAGGCGGTCTCCCATCCAAGTACTAACGAGGCCTGACCCTGCTTAGCTTCTGACATCTGATGGGAATGGACACCAGAGTGGTACGGCTGCAGGCAGAATACACTGTAGTTAAGTAGAAATTCACAGCCAAGGTGCAGATACAATGGCTTGTTGGGAAGGGTTTAGTGGTAGAATGTTTGCCTAGCTAGGGGAGACAATGGATTTGATCCACAGCTCTTCAAGGCAAACCAAAGATTTTATCCTAGGATAGTCTATCTTCCCTCCCACCTTATTACATTCATGTCACTTGTCAGTGACATTCCATGATTTCCTGATGGGGATTCACTTGAGTTTTGGAAGTAAGAATGATCTAGGGATAGCCTCAAAATTCTAGATATAAAAGGTTTTTTAGACAGACTTACCTGAATAAAGAAAGACATCAGTCAGACCCAGGTCCTCTGAACTGAACCTACAATTCACTTTTGTGAAGGCTTGTGACACATGTTTAAGAAGATTGACATTATTCATGGGTGCACAGTCTACCAGATCACACAAGTAATCTGTGATGAGGAAGGTCTATGCATTTGTGGCCTAAAATCTACAGTAAGTGTTGTTGCCTGCATAGCACCAGAATCATGTTGGTGTGCATTCAGGCAGAGTCTGCCACTTTTTAAGTTACTGAGAACCTAATCTAGTTTGGAGGTAATCGAGTGGGAGCCGCTGCGGTACAGAACCTAAGGCATGGGGGGTTGTTGTCATGCAGGCAACAAGGAAGGTCAGTTCCTCCATGTCATCCTGTGCTCAAAGAAATGCAGCCAGAGAGTGGCTCCATGCTAAGGGAACTGGCAGCCTTGACCTTGTGTGTGACCTTGTATCCTGTCATAACTGAGGGGCAGTGTCTGCTTCAGACTTTTTGTTTTCCAGCCACATGGCTGATGCTGCAGAGAAGGAAGGCACAGCTCTGCAGGGAAATCTCTGTAATATTTGCTAGGCAAGTAATATAGCTGTTGGTTTGAAGAGTTGTTGTTGTTGTTATGTGCTGTCCAGTCGGGTCCGACTCATAGTGACCCTTACAGTGTTTTCAATGGTTGACTCTTTCAGGATTGCTTCTGGAGTGAATTGTCTCATCCTTTTCTTGGTTTGGGGTGGTGGGCATCAAAGCTAGGTCTTTGGAGAGTGGGGGGCAGCACTCTACACACTGAGCTAAACCCCAGCCTAAACAGTTTTTAGGTGACTATTAACTGAATTTTAGGGGAACTCAGCTATGTTGGAAAAATATTTCCCGGGCTCTAAGTCCTTGGGATCATGGAAGGGACAGTGTATTTCAAATGATTGATTGATGTTGATAGGTGCCGTCTAGTCTGTGTCTGACTCAGGGACTGTATGCATGACAGGTGAAACATTGTTGGTGCTTCCCTGTAATTTATAGGGTTTTCAATGGCTGATTGTTTTTTGGGAGTAGGCTGCCAGGTTCTTCACCCAAGCCTACAGTACCTGATGTTTCCACGCGGTCTCCCATCCAAGGACCAACCAGGCCTGAACCTGCTTAGCTTCTGAGATCTGTCGGGATCAGATACCACAGAGGTATGATTGCAGGCTTCAAGTGATAATCATTAGGATATTGAGTAGGACTTAAATAGAAGAGCATGGTATGTGACAAAGTTCTTTCCATGTGTGTTGAGAGACTTTAATTTTTCACTTTTGGTATGAATTTAGTTAATGAAAATTGAGGCTAGGAATAAGATAATTGTTTCTTAGTGGGCCAACACTTTAGGTTATAAAGGCAATATCAGACACTACGTGCTCTTCCTCTCTCTGTTGCATTTTAATTTCCACTATTGGAAAATAGTTGGTATAAAAGGACACAATAATGGAAGGTGGCATTCTCTGGCTTCCTTTAATTGACTAGTGGTTAAGAGCCATCCCTGGATCCAGAGGGCTGACCTAGAATCTGTTCACAACCAATTCAGAACTGTGTGATGTTATAATGGTTCTTTACCTCTGTGGGCCTCAGGTTTCTAAGCTGTAAGAAGGATTTAGAAAGAAATTAAGTCACAACAAGGTTGTTAGGTCAACTAATATTAAAGTAACTGGAGAAGTGGAACTTATTTAATGAGGAGAATGTGTTCTTTACAATAAACAAATAATAGCATCTCACACAGTGCAGACTTCAATAATTCACTCTTCAACATTGCATTGGAATATATGTCTACCCCTGCGAATTTTTTTTCTATTTTTGTACTTGTGGATTAAACTCATGGCCTTGCATATACTTTGCAAGTACTCTGACAGTGTCTGTAACCCAGTTTATTTTTATTTTTTATTTTGAAGCAGAGGTCATCTAAGTCACATAGGCTGTCTGTGGCCTCGATTCTCCATCCTCCTGGTTCCACTTCCAGAGTGGCTGAATTACAGGCCTGCACCACCATGCCTGGCATACTTCTGCATTTTGAACTGAGCTAAACAATGAGCTTGGTCCCTCCAAAGAATTCTAACATTGATTTCAACACATAATTCTGTTCATTTTCCTCCTCCTATACCCTCCAGAAGCTTTAAGTTACAAAATTATTTCACTGCCACCTGCATTTGATTGCATCAATTTGTGAGCATGAGAATTTGGGGATTGAGCCCAGGGCATGTCCTAACATGCTAGGCAAGTACTCTACTGCTGGTCTACAACCCCATCTCCTGCACCTTCTTTTCCAATTTGTTGCCTTTTAAAGATTGGATATGTTGGAAAACATTTTTCCAAAATGCTCTTTATATAGGCATAGTGCCAGACATCTTGAATCCCAGCAATTGGGAGCCTGAGGCAGGGTGATCATGAGTTTTGTCCCACCTGTGATAGCTAGGAAGACCTTGTGCAAAAATGCAAAGAAGAAAAATACTGTTGTAGTGAGTATAATTATTATCCTTTAATATTAGTGGAAATGTTTTTATTTGGATGCTATGATTTCAACTGAAACACATTTTCTTTGGGATAAACATATTTCAAAGACGTCCATGAAAGCAATCCTAAAGGTGGAGAAGATGGTCTGGAGGTTATCTGTGTGGTCATAAAAGTGAAATTTCCTAATGAATTATACTTGAATATTAAGGATATTTTTAAATTCATTTTGTTATGTAATCATATTTCTTTCAATATATCCTATAATCTCTTCTAAAATTTTTTGTCAGGTAGGACCTGTTTGCACAGTCTGCTAATCTCAGCACTTGAGAGGCAGCTGGAGGAGGATCCTGAGTCAGAAGCCATCCTGGTCTACACAGCAAGTGGATGTCCATCCTCAGCTTCATGGTGAGAATGAAACTTAGACTCCATGTCCTCTAAATAGTCCTTACACACATTAAGGCATATCTTTTACTGTGCCTGAGCTAGGATTTTAATGCTTCTCCCCAGGTAAGTAAATACACAGCAATTTAAGGCAAAAATTCCAGTCTACCATTCAGGCTTGTGGTAGAATTTCTTTTCTTTCTTCTTTTTCTTTTTGTTGGAAGAAAGGGAACTGACATTTATTGATCAGTTAGAAGTTTCAGTTGAGTTATTTTCTTCATTCCTAAGAGCAACATGAGGGGACCTGCTAAGAAACTCAAGCTTAGAGATCATAAATAATTTAATGGTCTTATGGTTAGGAAAGCCTGCAGCTATCCCACTGTGGCATCCCATCACGTCAGATCTTTGAAGCTAAGCAGGGTTGGGCCTGGTTGGTCCTTGGATGGGAGACCACCTTGGAACACCAGGTGCTGCAGGCTTGGGAGATGAACCCGGCAATCCACTCCCAAAAAACCATCAGCCATTGGAAACTGTATGAATAGCAGAGAAGCACTGGATATAATGTTTCGCCTGTTGTTGTATGTAGGGTTACTGTGAGTTGAATACCGACTCAGTGACACCGAACAACAACAATAATTGTGAGAAAAACGCAAAACTGAGATTCAAAGCTCGTCCATGTGGTAGAATTTCTGAGCCACCAGGAGAAACCACTGCAGATGCCACATCCATTCACCTAGCTTACATGGCAAGGCCAGCCATGTTGGTGGCTTCTCTTGAGTTTTCACTTTTGTGAATAACTTATTCCGTGTTTGCAGGGACTGGGGTATTGAATTGTAAAATGTGAAGTTTGAGGGCATGAAGTGCTTAGTAGCAAAGAGCCAGATCAGACAGCTTCAGAGGCGTGGGACAGAGCCATCAGTTTCCTGTGAGTCGCTTCAGCTCTTATCATAGGTGCACGATTGCCCTTGAAATCTGGGGCAGTTACTGTAGGTGTTGGTGGTGCAGTGTGTGGCATAGAAGGAGGAACTGAGAGAAATTTTTGGGAAAGGGTGCATTCTATCACAGTTTGGGTAATGGTCCACCAAGATGCCAGGCTTGAGAAGAGGCCAGGTCCACAGTGTACCCAGGGGCAATGGTGGCTATTGTAGTAGGATGGTGGAGCTGAGAACAAATGGGAGAGTTAGGGGTGACTGCAGGATAGAGGGGTCTGGATGACCTATTGGACTGAGCAGGGTGGTTTGGGGTCCCCTTGGTTTTGGATGTACATGGATTGAGGCGACCCTGGGGTGTGTGTTGGGATGGCTGGGCTGGTCATCATGTGGGCACTGGGGGATGGACAGGGCTGTGAGGGTGCACAGTGCTGGGCTTTGGTTTGGCTGGGTCATTTGTGCTTCCAAAGCCAGCGAGTGGGTCAGCACAGTGACCTTCGGTATGCAGGCAATGGGAGGAGAAGTGCAAACGAGGGAGGCTCAGAGAGCTGGTCATCTTAAGCTGTAGTCAAAATTCCCTGTTGCAATTGGGCTTTATTTTTCATTCATTTACATTTGTGATGGCCTGCCTCTAGGTCTTCTGAGTGCAGCAATGTCTGGTTCATTTTCTGCTGTTTTCAGCCTGTCTTTGGAGGCTGGTTTATAACACAGGGAAATGGCAAGGAGAGCTTGAATTCTCCATCTCGAGATAGTTGTGTAGGTGAAGACACAGGGACTTTTTTGGTGGGGTACTGGGGCATGAACCCAAGGCCTTGCGTTTGCATGCTCTGCAAGTGCTGTACGACTGAGCTGCACCCCCAGCCCATTTTTTTACGTTTTGAGACAGAGTCTCTCTAAATTACACAGACTGCCTCTGGTCTCCAACTTGCAATCCTCCTGACTTTGCCTCCCGAGTCACTGGGATTACAGTCCAGCGCCACCACGCCTGGCGGGACGTATTTGTAAAATTCTTCCTGTGTTGTTTCTTTTGTTTTTTTGCGGTCCATTGTTGAAAGGTTTCCCCAGAATGCCAGGACTTCTTCCATTTTCAGCAGCATGGTGAGATTCTACCTACATGGCTCCACCTGAGAGCTTGTTTGCAGAGGATCAGTGGGGGGCAGTCTGGCAGCCCCTTCTCACAGCACAGCAGGGGCGGCGCCAACTCCTCACTTCTCAGTTCTGCCCTCCTGGAATTTCCAGACACTGAGACCCTGTTGCCTGAACCGGGAGATTCTGCTTCTAACCCCTGTTCCTGAAAACCCAGAGTCAAGTGTTGAGGAGAGGCCAGTTTTGACACAATCCAGATCTGAAAAATGAGATGCAAGTTCAGTCAAGCATATTGTCTTCTTTCAAAAGGAAAAATTCTCAGGAATCTTACGGGTTGGTGGGTGAAAAGTAAGCAGTAGATCTTGTGCATGGCTGAGTTCTGTCTGCATACCTGCCTTTGGTAGGATGTGAGGCTGGGCCTTTTTTAGCTTGTATTTGCAGGTCTGCTGTCAACACACACTCTTGTGGTGCCTGACAAAAACACTCATTTTTCAAGTGAAGTAAAGGTAAGAACCTGATAATGGAGTTGAGGAGCCTACAGTGTCTTTCTTTAGAACTCACAGTGCCCTAGGGGAAGGATAGGTTTTTAATACTCCTAAGATTTTCTAGGGGTTCCTTTATTCCTCAACTTGGTGCTGTTGTTAGATGCCATCAAGCTGGGTACAATTCATAGTAACCCTTATAGGGGTTTCTTTCTCTTTTTTATGGTACTGGGGGTTGAACCCAGGGCCTCGTGCTAGCATAGGGTCTCACTAAGTTACACATACTGGCTCTGGTCTCAAACTTGCTATCCTCCTGTTTCTGTCTCCCGAGCCATTGGGATTACAGGTGTGTGCCACCACGCCTGGCTCCTTATAGGGTTTTCAATGGCTGATTGTTCTGAGGGTGGATTGCCACCTCCTCCTCCCATTTATTGAGGTAATGGGGTTTAAATCTGGGTCCTCAGAGTGCAGTGCACTACTCTACCAACTGACCTAAACCCCAGCCCTCCTCCTCAACAGATTTGTGGAAATTCTGCTCTATTGCTGCTAGGTACTCCACCCATTCCTTCCCTGTGCTAGGCTGTCTCACTCCTTCCCAAAAGTGCTGTGGTGGGGAAGGGCCCAGGGACACAGGCACAGCATGGATGAGGGCTGGACCTTCCTGCTGTGGGGCTGGAGGTTTTTGAGGGGATGCGCAGCCTCCACCTGGCAGCCAGAGCAGCTTCTCCCTGCTCCTCCTTCCCCACCTTGTCACAGTGGACAGGGTGCTGAAGGACTGGGTTTCCATGGGCCCCGCCCACCTGAGGTGGCTGCAGCCCCTCCCTCATTGGTGCCATGGAGGAAATGAGCAGAAGGAGGCAGAGGCCAGGGTCATGGACAGCTTCCTGCTGGGAAGCACAGCTTGTGCCCTGTGTCCCATTTTTCTGTGAGTAGACAGCAATGGTTAGGGGCTGAATTCCATCAAATTCCTCAAGACACCAGGGCCTGAGCCACTGTGTCTGTCAACCTCCACTGGTGCTTTAGATTTAAAATTTGTTTTCAATGGCACCTACTATTGTAGTTTGCCCTTTTACTCTCATGGACACAGTTTGATTCCTCGTGTTCAAAGTAGATCCAATAGCGCTAGAAAAATCTTCCTCCCTTATGTAGCCTTTGATATGAAGCTAGAATTATTACATCATCATCATACTTTTGTTTATTAGTAATGTTTCAAAGAGCTTATTTTCCCTCACTCCTGCTATTATTTATTATTGTTTATAAATAAACATGCATGAAATAGTTTTTCCAGTACTAAGAGTTTAGACCCAAGGCCTGTCACATGATACACCTATGCTCCACTGCTGAGTGACCACCAGCCCCTATTTTATTTTTTATTTTGAGATGCAGACTTATTAGTTGGGCAGGCTGTATCCCAACAATAGAATTTTCTTTCTTTCATTTGTTTCTTGTTTTCTCTTTGTTTTTTCATTTTGTTTTGTTTTTTGATACAGAGTCTTGTTAGGAAACTCAGACTGGCCTTGGACTTGTTATATAACACAAGCTGGCTTCCAACTCAAGATCTTCCTCCCTTAGCCCTCTTAGCAGGTGTGTGTCCTGGTTCCCAAATGATTTGGGTTTTGAATGATAAGAATTTTCAATATGTTCTGAATAATGGACTTTTTTCTGCAATATATTTCAAATATTCACCCAGTCATCTGGTATTACTTTCAAAATTTGGATAGGGTGATGTGAAACATAAATTGTGCTAATTATAATGAAATTTCCTTTTTTCTCATTATTGAGGCTGGAACCCAGGCCTCACACATGCTAAGAGCTGCAGCCCCACCTCCATGTTTATTTTTACTTTAAGAAAGATTCTCCCTAAATTATGTAGGCTACATCTGGCCTGGAATGTATAATACTTCCGGGTCAGCCACTGGAATTGCTGGGATTCCTGGTGTGTGCTCAGGAATTTCACCTTTTGGTTTGGATGATTTTTTTTTTTTTTGAGAAAGGTTCTTGTTATGCAGCCAAAACTGTCCTTGCACTTTTGGTGATCATCCTGCCTCTGCCACCTGAGTGCTGGGATTAAAGGGATGTGCTCCCATGCTTGGCTTACATTTTTATTCTCTGTAAGGATTACACATGGATTATAAGTTATCAGACATGCCTGTGTCATAGTTTAGTGTTTTCTTTTATTGGGACAGAAAAAAACATCCTCTACATTATTTCAAATGATTCATTTCACAGTGACTTCATTATGCACTGTTCATATACCACATTTTCTTTTTCCATTAATCCATTAATGTGCATCTAACCTGGTTTCATTATTTCATGAGTTTTTTTTTTGTTGTTGTTGTTGTTAGATGCTGTTGAGTCAGTGTCCTACTCATAGCTACCCTACATACAACAGACAAAACACTATTGTCAGTGTTTCTCTCCTGTTCATAGGGTTTTCAATGGCAGATTGATTTTTGGGAGTGGGTTCCTGGGTCCCGTCTCCCAAGCCACAGCACCTGGTATTCCCAGGTGGTCTCCCATCCAAGTACTAACCAGGCCCAACCCTGCTTAGATTCCGAGATCTGATGGGATCGGATGCCACAGGGCTACAGCTGCAGGTGCCAGTGCCATTGAGTTAGTATCTGACTCATAGCAACCCTCCTAGGGTTTTCAATGGCTGACTGTTTCAGGATTGCCTTGGGAGTGGATTGCCAGGTCCTTCTCCCATTTTACAGTGCTGGGAATCGAACTTGGGGACCTCAGAGACTGCAGCACAGTGTTCTACCATCTGAGCTAAATCCCAGCCCATGCCAGCTAGTATTTTTATATTAGTTGGATAAATGTCATCAAAATACTTTTATCAGCATGGAAAATGTGTGGGTGGAAAGAAAAACAGTACCCATGTGCCCAAGTGAGTTATGTTGAGCCCATCCTTGGTGGAGTAGAAGCTTTTACTCCACCACATGAAAACTGACAAGGTAGATTGGTGATAAACACGTGTATGTTTTACAGAAGGTTTTGTTGGGGATTAGAGATTGAGTCCTGTGGTTTAGCTGTAGTTGTTTTCTGGCTCCTAAAATCTAAATTCTTTAAAGCTACTTCCACCTTCATTAGATTGCAAAACACAGACATTTTAACATTTATAGAATTATTTTCCTTATTGACTGAGATAAAGTACATGAAAGATTGCCAACAGCAGTACCACTGTGACATCTGATCCCCTCAGATCTCAGAAGCTAAGCAAGGTTGAGCCCGGTTAATAATTGGGTGGGAGACTGCCTGGGAACTCTAGGTGCTATAGGCTTGGGAGAAGGACCTAGCAATCCACTCCCAATAATCTGCCTTTGAAAAACCCTATGAATGGCAGAGAAGGACTGACAATAGTAATCAGTCTGTTGTGTGTAGGATCACTAGGAGTCGTCCACCTACCAACAACAACATGAAGGATTACGCTCAAGTTGTTAGGGTTCAAACAGGGAGAGCTACATTTCTACTGTTATTTTTACACTATTTTAATTTTAGTTTTACAAATGTCCCTACTTAAAAGTACATGTGTGGTTTATAAATTTATAAATGTGCCCTGGTGTCATCAGTGGACAGCAGTGGTACAGCTCAGTGTGGCCACCTAGCCTGAGGAGCTCCCCTACTTGGGACCTCTCTTCAGGTTAATCCACGCCCTTGCCTTCCTCACAGAAAAGAATTTCATGAGTCAGAGTGTAACAAAGTGGTAGAGTTTATGAAGTCCACACATTTCAGGTGCATGTGGGCACTGAGAGGGAAAGACATGCATTCAAGACACAAATGAGAACTTACAAGGGAATGAATCACTGGAAGCCAAAAATAGGCACTTTTGTTCCCTCCACTTTTATTAAACCTAGGCTACATCCCTGGGCTGGGATTTAGCTCAATTGGTAGAGCGATGCGCTGCAGTCTCTGAGGTCCCGAATTCAATTCCCAGCACCACAAAAATGGGAGAAGGACCTAGCAATCCACTCCCAAGACAATCCCGAAACAGTCAGCCATTGAAAACCCTAGGAGGGTTGCTATGAGTCAGATACAGACTTGATGGCATCTAACAATAACATCAAGGGTACACCCCCTGTGATGTCATCCCTGGGCACCCAGCTATGAGCACCTAGTGTGACCTAGCATAGAGAGGCCCTTTGGAATGGGCTGTGCCAATTAGATCAAAAGAAGAAGTTCCATTGTTTAGGTGGTTTTTCTATTGGAGGAAATTTCCTTTAGTAAAATGAGATTATAATTGTATCGGTTTAACAAAAGGATCAGGGTGGAGTTGCCCAGGAGGCTTTGAAAGAAGCACAGAATTACAGAAGGGAAGACAAAACTTAAAGGTGACATACATTTTTGACCCATAGCATGGCTTACTGCTATTTTATCATTTTCATTATTTAAGATGTCTCTCAAAAATAACCTCTCTCTGCAGGCAGTCCTCACAGTGGTCTTCTTGGTAGTTGTGTCCAAGTTCCTGACTCTCAGCTGGTGTGATTCAGACCAGAATGTGGGGTGAAATGTCTTTCCTTTTCCATGTCCCCCACATTCCCCTGTCTTTCTATCCTGCCACCTGGGAGGAAAGATATTTCCAGTGTTTTAATGTCAGTTGGTAGACTTCCACTCTGTATTCTCTGAGGCCCCAGGTTTGATCCCTAGCACCACAAATAGAAGGATGTGGCAACCCACTCTTGAAACATTACCAAAACCATCAGCCATGGAAAGCCCTGTGAATAGCAAAGAAGAACTGACCTAGTGGGGGCATGGCCCTGTGTCCTGGAGTACTTCCACTATTTCTGTTGTACATAGGGTTGCTATAGCTTGGACCCAAATCCACAGGACCTAAGAGCAACAATATCAATTCCAGAAGAAGCACATGGACTTCTTGTACTTATCTTATATCCAAAAGTAGGATTTCTCTCCCCTCCTGCACACTCCCTTGACCCCACATCCCCTTCCTGGGATCTCATTTCTGCCCATGTCTTACTCCATGAGGTTTTCAAAATTGCCTAATTAGACTTTTCTTTATGTGTGGATCTTTTGGGGGCTTGGGATACTTGTATAATTTTATCAAATGATGTAGAAGACTCAGTCCCAGGGGAGGCAGGGGACAATGGTCCAGGTGACAATGATGGTGTTTCAGATGAGGGCAGGTACTGGGAAAAGGTTGGAGTCAGAAGCAACGATAGCAATTGAGCTTTTCACTTTGGATCGTAGTCACAGACCCAAGCTTTAAATCACTTCCGATAATTTACCAGTTTTCAGAGTTTGTTACATTTATACTTACTTTTATTTATTATTTATATAGTTGAATAGCTAATATGTTCCTCTAGTGAAAAAATTCAAAAAATAGATGAAGACTCAGAGAGGTCTGCTAGCCACCACTGTCGGCCACAAATCCCCCTTCACCTGAGATAAAGGAAGTTGGCAATTTTGCCTCCGTAGAATTCTGAGTCTTGGTGAAAGAAGTGCTCAGGTTTAGAAAATCAATTAAACAGGCACTTTACTTAAATCCTCGTTCCTTCACCACACCGCTAGTGCACCCTGCTCAAAGTGCTATATGTGTACCTTCTGGAAGAATTTTATGTGTATTTAAGGATGAATACACGGGTTCCAGTGTTTTTCTTTTTACATTTGTGGTACTTGGGGGCTAAATTCAGGGCCTCTTGCATATGTGGCAAGCACTCTGCAACTGAGCTGTACCCACAGCCCCTTTTGTTTATCTTCTGACAGGGTCTTGCGAAGTCATGCAGGCTACCAATGGACTTGAACTTGGGCTTCTCCTTCCTCAGCTGCACGAGTTACTGGGATTACAGGCCTGTGCCACCATGCACAGGTCATTTACTTTTTAAGCAGTTTCACTAAATTTAAGATTTTGTCACATAAATTTACCAATGTCTCTTCTTTCTGCTTACCTCCCTCTCTTCCCCTCTCTCATTTTCTTTCATCCTATCTCTTCAATTATCCTATATATAAACTTTTCTTTCTTATCTTCTTTGGTTCTGAACAATCTGATAGAAATTTCCAGATATCATGTCAGTGATATTTATTAAGATGCAAGACATGCATAGAGAAACAACCGTAGTATAGTAATTTAGTAAATTTAACATGTATGAAGTTCCATTGTATACAGTTCGTTCCTCTAATATTCAGTGCACAGTTCAATCTCTTTTTGGCGCAACAATGTTCTTATAGCATTCTTATTTTATTAATCATTTAAGACTAAATATTACCAAACTTCCATGCTTTTCTTAGAAATTATTTTATCATTTTGTTAGCTTGTAATAATTTTACAAGGTAAAAGGAAGACAACAGTTTAATATTAAACTTGACAATTTTTCAAAGAATATGCAGGCAGGGTTTTTGGAAGTAGAATGAGTTAGGTCCGAGAGGATGGGGACTATCTGTTGTTACCTGGGGAGTTCAGCAGTCTTGGGGAATGCCAGGAGAACTACAGGGACCTTTTCACAGGGCATTTCCTTTACGAGGGGCCGTCTTTTCTTCCTGGCAGTTTAGTGGAAGAATAAGCTCAGGGGCCAGGCATGATTCCCAGGAAACCCCCTGCAGGGGCTGGCTCAGCATTTCCTATGAAAACCATAAGCACATTATTTTTCCAAGTGGATCCAGCACTCCTTCCCCGTTGCCAGTTGCCTGAATGAGGACAGGTTCATGTGGTGGTTTTTTTCTGACAGCATCCATCTCTACATTTGGAGAAAATGCATCTTTTTGTTTTTTCTTTTTTGGGGTACTGGGGGTTGAACCCAGGGTCTCTCGCTTGTATGCTCTGGAAGTGCTGGATCACTGAGCTGCATCCCCAGCCCATTTTTCTTTTTTTTTTACTTTTTGAGACAGGGTCTTGCTAAGTTATGCAGACCGCCTCTGGCCTTTAACTTGCTATCTTCCTGCCTCGGCCTTCTGAGGTGCTGGGATTACAGGCATGCACCACCCCACCCGATTTGCATCTTCCTTTTTCAGACAGTGTCTTCCAATGTTTTCTATCCTGTTCTCAAACTCCTGAGCTCATGGGCTCCTCCTGTCTCCCCCTCTCTCTTCCTCTCCTAAAGTCCATCGGACTGAACACACACATTCCCCAGTGCCCGACAAGATAGGTACTTTTCTAGTACTATTGGACATACGTGGGATCTAGTTTATCCAAAGAAATTAGTCAAGAACCTCTTTGTTTAAGAACTGCACTAAATTGCTTCTATTATTAAATGTAGAGTAGGAGATTTATTTGAGTTGTAAAGTTTCAATAATATTGAAATCATGTGAGAAAACCAAGGGTAGTTGAGAGACTCAGAATTTAGGTAAAATAAAAAATATATTGCTATAGCAATGTCAGCCCACAGAAATGCATCCTCTCAGGACTGACCCCCGAGCCTCCTTGTCCTGGGATTATAGAGTTCACAGAGTGGGGTTGTCAGCTGTAACCACATGTGCACAGCCTGCATGATCATCTGTAGGTGGGTTAACCTAGTTACCATGGAAATAGAAAGGTAACATCTACATGATACAAGAAATGGGGACAGGGATGACAGGCAGAGTGTACATTCAATAGACTGATTTAGCATCTTTAAGAAATCAGGAAGTGGCCAACAGGGTGGAGAACAGACAATAGACTGAGTTTAGCAATTGTAAGAAATTAGGAAGTGGCTAAGGGCTTGGATTTAGCTCAGTGGGTAGAGCGCTGTGCTGCAGTCTCTGAGGCCCTGAGTTCAATTCCCAGCACCACAAAATTGGGAGAAGGGCCTGGCAATCCACTCTCAAGGCAATCTGGAAACAATCAGCCATTGAAAACCCTATGAGGGTCGCTATGAGTTGGATACCGACTCGAGGGCACCTAACAACAGCAAGAGTTAGAGGTTGTCAGGGAAGTTAAGAACCAAGGAGACTTAAAGTGTCCTGCAGGATGGAATGTATAAATTTTAAACAAGGCACATTAAGTTCTGGTAATTACATTTTAAGGAATTATTATGACATTTTAACTTTTGACATAAATCTTTGTTCAACAATATGAGGAAAAGGAGAAAGGATATGTTATGAACACAGGTTTTGTTCATTTTGGTTATCTTCATCATTTAAATTTGCAGAATAATATCTAGTTAACTGTATCCAGAGTTCTCTGTTCACATTCACCTGTGACTTACTACAACTGAGGTTTAATAAATTTAAAAAGTAATTTTGTTGCTAGGTGAAATGGCACATGGTTATAATCCCAACCATGCCAGGCATAGAGGCAGGTGAATCTCAAATTTGAGGCCAGATGCCACCTGCATAATTTAGTGAGACCTTGTCTCTATATAAAAATAAAAAGGAGTTAGGGTGGAGCTCAGTGGCAGAGCACTTGCACTTGCAATGTATGCACAGGGCCCTGGATTCAGTCCCCCAATACCAAGGGGCAAAAAGTTGTTTTGTAATTAAGTAACCAGAACTCAGAGGTTCTCCTACCTGGTACTTCTCCACCAAAACTGGGAGACAGATACTGGTGGAGGAGACTATTTTTAATTCTAGAGGAAAATGGGGTGGCCATTGTATCTTCCCCATCTTCAAAAGCAGAAAAGATATCAAGGATTTTTATGAGATGGTGGGTGGAAAATCCTCAACCATTCCAGGGCCTGGCAGAATTCTTCCTTTTGTCCATTCCATTGATATCTGTAGGTAGAGGACTTTTTGTATCTTTTCTGTCTAGATCAGCTCCAAGACTGGACTCCAGTGCTATAGGTTAAACAAACCTTTTCAAGTGAGTAAGAGCTGAGAGTTTGATATTGCAGGATAGGGTCACAAGTGTCACCCTTTATAATTCAGAATGTCCTGTGAAAGGATAGGTCAGCACTACAATTAAATCCCCTCAGGGAGTTCTTCCTCTTTAGGAGAACTGTGTTAATCCCCCTGACTTTCTACTAGAGCCCCAGGGCACTCTGTCTCAGCATGTGGCTTCTGAAGGACTCTCTGTTGCTCTGTAAGAATACGGGTTAAAGCCAGGCACAGTGGCTCATGTTTATAATCCCAGTGGCTTGGGAGGTGGAGACAGGAGGATCACAAGTTCAAGACCAGAGGCAGTCTGCGTAATTTGGGAAGATCCTATCTCAAAAAAGTAAAAAAAAAAAAAAAGTGGGCTAGGGGTGCAGCTCAGTGGTTCAGCACTTGCAGAGCATGCAAGCATGAGGCCCTGAGTTCTAATCCCTAGTACCACACAAACACACACATAAAAAGAATAGAGAGTGAGTTACTACAAGGTATTACTATTGGTTGTTGTTGCTAGATGCCATGGAGTCCTATCTAATTCATCATGACCCTTATGGTGTTTTCAGTGGCTGATTGTTTTGGTATTGCCTGGGGTGTGGATTGCCATGTCCTTCTCTCATATTTTTGGTGCTTGGAATTGAAGCCAGTTCTCTACCAACTGACTTAAATCCCAGCCCTACATGCATTGCTTAATGGGATGTTTACAGATAGTTTTGCCTCTTCTGTCCTTGAGATTTATCTGGTGGCACTCCTCTCCTTGTTGATACTAATGATGCTGCCACCAGAATGATTTCCTGTTTTTATTTTTCTGTCTTTATTATGCTAAAGATAAGGCTTTATATTAATTTTTGTGATCAGTACAGCTAATCTGTAATAACTACTGCAATAGGGAAAAGTGTCCAGCATGAACTGAACTCCACGTTAACACATAGGTAATTTTGATTTTAGGGCAGCTTGAAGGAATACGAAGTAGTGTATGAGCAGGTTAGAGAAATCAGGGAAATAAAACCTTTCAAAGTGTCCTTGCTGGGTACCTGGTCCATGTGACAGCCATCTGGTTGTGCTAAGGGGGATTACTCACTTTATTTCTTGACCCTTCTACTGAGAATTGGAGACAGAGCAGCAAGTAAAGGTGTTAGGGGATTGTGCAGCCTTGGCCTGGGGAGGATGGGGCCTTGCCCTTCACGTGGCTGACAAACAGCCACTCTGCACCCCTCCTTCACACTGTGCAGTGGAGGGGGAGGGCAAAGAGATGAGATTTCACCTGTTCCACCTAGCCTGGGTGGCGGAGGCCCCTCCTCACAGTGACACAATGGGGACATGGAGCTGACTGAGCAGGAAGCCTCCCCTGCATGGGATGGCAGGTGCCCTGTGCCTCTGCTTTGCTGCACTTGCTTGGCTTGGACACAGAAGGCCCATAGGTCTTCAAAGGGCGAGATGCACTTCTTCAGGCTGAATCGCTCACTTGTGATGAGTTTCATTTGGTTTTTAGTGTCTCGCCTCTGTTTTTGCAGCTGCAGGGGAGTGTTATCTGCAGCTGTGCAGATGAGAGCATGAGGCCACAAGCTCTGGTGAGGCCTCAGATGGTAACCCAAATGCAGGTAAAAGGGTGCTGAGCATAGGGTAGTAACCACATCCCCAAATCCTATAGTAATTTCTAACAACAAAAGTACCCATACCTATATAGACTGTAGGTAACCTCTAAGCTCAAACACATGTTTTACCAACATGTGCGAAATTGCCTCAGTCTCCAAGATGGTAGAAGAAGGGAATCCTAATCCCAATCACCTCCACTGAGCAGACACAGCTATCCTAACCCCATTTACCCTGGCTAACCTTTTGTAATGATACACTTTCCTGTTGCTATAAACCTCTGTTAACTCCACCAACTAACCCTTCTTTCTTACTTTATGATTACTTCTTTCTAATATGATGAGGGGATTTCAGTTTTGAAGAGCTACCCACAGAGGTGAAGCTAGGTAGGAAAGTCAATACACAGCATACACCAAACCCTATATTCAAGTTACAACAGAATTTATAAATTGATAAACTAGTTATTATGTCAGCCAGTTCTATTATTCTTAGAATAAGGAAGTCCCTAGACACTTTAGAAACTACTCTAGATATTTAAGCACAGATAACACACTAGTAATACTACATTTTCAGCTATTGTTTGATTTTTATGGGCAAATATATAACACCCCCTTCCATTAACACCCTTTATTGTGTACTGTCTTCTTTGTTGTATGAAAGGAGATTACAAGAATACGATGAAACTCAAAATATTATGAAAAACCTCAGTACAATAGTTGATAAGATTTTGTGTGTGTGTGGTAGTTGGTGGTTGCACCCAGGTCGTCATGGCTGCATGTGCTGCAAGTGCTGGATCATCAGATTCACCCTCAGCCCATTGTTTTTACCTTTTGAGACAGGGTCTCTCTAAGTTACGCAGACTGCCTCTGGTTTCGAACTTGTGATCCTCCTGCCTCCACCTCCCGAGCCGCTGGGATTATAGGCGTATGCCACCATACACAGCTCGGATCCCTATTTTCTGTTAGCCCTATCGACTGTGCTCACTTCACTCTCTTGCCTCTGGAAGTGACACTCTCCTTCCGTTCTTTTCTGTGTTGTATTTTACGCCCTCCCTACTATCTCATTTGGTGCCTGGTATACCAGAACCTATCTGTTGGTTGTGACTCTCCTAGAAAGTGACTATCATGGTAGGAATAAGCTGTATATAGGGCAAATAAGAGCCATGGAGGTATTTACCATAATAAACACGGTACCTATGGGAGGGACAAAACCCACAGGTAAAACATTTAGGCATTAGGCTGTTAAGAGTTAGGAATCATATTCAACCTGGGTTACTAAAGTAAATTTTGTGGTATGTGTTTATTAAGTTTGACACTCACTACATTTGTTTCTTGTTAGTATACACACACACATTTGTGGTTATATACAATTTGCATTCAACATTGAATATGGTGTTTTATGGGATATTGCATTTATATTGCTGGTTTGTTGTTATGTCCTGCCAAGTTTTGTCTGATTCATAGTGACCCTATGTACAGGGGAAAGAAACACTCCCTGATTCTATGCCAGGAACATGATCTTGTTTATGTTAAAGCCTATTGTTGCAGACACTGTGCCAACCATGTGGTGGAGGGTTGTCCTTTTTTGTTGTTGACCTGCCACTCTCCTCAACACGATGTCCTTATCTAGAGATTGGTTTCTCCTGACCATATGTCCAAATTTGTAAGATACAGTCTAGCCATCCTTGCTTCCAAGGAGCACTCTGCTTGTGCTTCTTCTAGGACAGATCTGTTGGTTCTCCCGGCAGTCCATGGTGTATTCAGTAATCATCTACAGCACCATCATTCAACACATCACTTCTCCTGTCTGCTTTGTTCAATGTCCAGATTTTACAACAATATTAAGTGACAGAAATACCACGGGATGAGTCAGGTGCACCTTGGTCTTCAATGTGGCATCTTTACTTTTCAATACTCTATAAAGAGATCTATTGCCACAGCTTTTCCCATAGCAATGTGTCTTTTGATTCTTTGACTCCTGCTTCCACAGGCATTGATTTTAGACCCAAGAAAAGCAAAATCATGCACAAATTCAATCTTTTCTCCATTTATTGTGAAGTTGCGTACTGGCCCAGTGGTAAGGATTTTTGTTTTGTTGATGTTTATGGGCAATACATACCAAAGGCTATGATCTTTGATCTTCATCAGCAAATGTTTTAAATCCCCTTCACTTTCACCAAGCAGAGTTGTGTCATCTCCATAACGCAGGTTGTTAATGAGACTTCCTCCAATCCTAATGCTGCCTTCTTCCTCATAAAGTCCAGGTTCTCGGATTATTTTCTCAGAATATAAAGTGAAGAGATGTGGTGAAACGATTCCGCCCAGACACACCCCTCTCTCAACACTAAACCAGGTAGTGCTTCCTTGTTTTGTTTGAAAGACTGCCTCCTGGTTCATGTAGAGATTCCACATAAGTACAATTAGGTCCTCTGGTATTCTCATGTTTTGAAGTGTTATTCATAATTTGTTATGATCCACACTGTCAAATGCCTTTGCATCATCAATAAAACATACATAGATATCTTTCTGATATTCTCTGCTTTTGGCTGATATCCACCTGACGTCAGCAATGATGTCTCTGTTTCCCTGCCCTCTTCTGAATTTGACCTGGATTTCTAGAATTTTCCTATCTATATACTTCTGCAGTTGTTTCTCTCCATTATGATTCATGCCACTTCAGAGGATGGAGGTCCCTGGGGCTTTACTCCATTTCCATCATCAAGGTAGACTTGACTTTGAGGAGACAACTGTTCCCCAGTAGTATTTTGAGTGCCTTCTGACCTTGGTGGTTCATTTCTGGCACTATATCTGGCAGTGTTTCTTTGCTATTCATCGGATTTTCAATGGCTAGTTGTTTGGGGAGTGGTTCTCCAGGTCCTACTCCCTGCTCTGTCTTAGTCTGGAAGCGCAGCTGAAACCTGTCCGCCATGGGTCACCCTGGTGGTACCTGAGATACTGGTGGCTTAGCCTTCAGCCTCATCACACCACGCAGGTCTGCACAGTGTGGTAAACTGACAGCCTTTGTGCCTTGATTTTTAATTTTCTTTTATAGTTTTTGAGACAAGTTCTAGCTGTGTAGCTCAGGCTGTCCTGGAACATAAACTGTAGATCAGTCTGGTGTTGAACTCACATCGATCCTCCTGCCACAGCCTGCCCACGCCTGGGATTACAAGCACATACCAATATGCCCACGTTTTTAAATTTTTATTTTTGTTTTCTGTATATTTGTCAAACAGCCCCATGAATTTTTCAAAAGGTTTAGGGGTAGAGTGGATTCCTTTTAATTATATGAGATTCCTCTTAAATACCATTTGTGTGTTAATGTATATTCACACACATAGTTTGCTTTTAATTCTATCAGTCTATCATTTTCCTATGAAAATACATCTAAAA